>JAOBRG010346168.1:0-13963 GCA_027574985.1 Umimayanthus nakama | reverse complement strand
AAAATTTTTTCCGAAGATTACGTCACTGGTGGAACTTTTCTACGTCACTGGTAGAACTTTTTTTGTCGGAAATCTTCAGAAACGCTCGGTTTATGCTTATTTTTGCACATTTCTAAACTTTTTTGAACAAAATGAGTAGCATATTCGTTTTTCCCAGCTAATTTTACGTTAATTTCCGAAAAGTGACTTTGGCCACTGGAGTACCCCTTTAAGGGTTAACACCAGTGAAAAAAGTGTAAAACCAGTGCAAAAAGCGTAATACCAAGCAAAAGGCGTAATACCAGTGCAAATTACAAATCAAAATTTTGGCATCTGATCTTCAGTCCACAGCTGTGAGAGATTGTAATATCATAACAATTTTTATAAACCTCCCATAACATTCGAAAAATTTCCAAAGGTTTTCGAAGTTTCCCGAGCACTTCCGAAAATTTTCAAAAAATGTCGGAAAATCATTTTGAGAACTTTCCGACATTTTCCTATTTTCTCCGAAGAAATCCGAAGATTTCCAAAGATTTCCGAGGACTTCCGAAGACTTCCGACAATTCCCGAAGATTTAAAAAAAATTTCAAAAAATGATGCAATGTTGTTTTTAGCACTTGGCAACATTTCCCGTTTTTTCCCGAAGATTTCCGAACACTTCCGACAATTCCCGAAGGTTTAAAAAAAAAATTAAAAAATGCTGGAATGTGGTTTTGAGCATTTTGCGACATTTGCCGATTTTTCCGAAGATTTCCGAAGAATTCCGAAGACCTCTAAAGATTTTCGAAGACTTCCGAACATTTCCGAAAATTTTCAAAATTTTTTAAAATTTCGTAAAGTTGTCAGAATATGTTTTTTTTCACTCTCCGGTGCTTTTTCCTAAGTTTTCCTAAGTTTTCCAAAGAATTTCTTACACTCCACAAAGGAGACACGAACCCTTACTTCCGGTTAATGATCGATCATTACATTTTTTCATGATTGTTATTAACAAGTAATCATACGACTTTTTTCGTTCAATTTGGAATTAATTTTGCACTCGTGATTTTTTCAAAAAGTTCAAATTTAACTCGCTCTGCGGGCTCGTTAAATTTTGATACTTTTTGAAAAACTCACTCGTGCAAATTAATTCCAAATTGCACTCAAAGTCATATGATTACCTCTACTAATAAAGGATTTACTATGTGTAAACGCTTAGTAGAATCTTGACGGTCCGTTCATCCTTTCACAAACACAACAGCCTACGAAAGAGCCGTTCATACACCACCCTCCGGATGTAGAACTACCACAGCTTAGCGCTTTTGCTTTTGCACGGAATAATCTTGACATTTTCAAACATCTTTTATGGGTAGGGATGTATTTGGCTTGAGGTTGGTGTTTTAGCTACAGCAGAAGTTTGGAGGACACTTAAATCAGGGCGTTTATCAGTTGCGACTTTTTCAAATCGAGGTATTTTTGTTTCTTTGCACATTTAATAGATCGGAGGTTTTTATTTACTAAATTTCCTTTTATAACGATAATTGCTCTGTCCATTCATTCGAACGCAGTAGTGACAGACTAGTTTGCGTTGGCAAGTAAGCTAAATAGGGGTTTGATCAACAAAAGTTGACATGTTATGTTTTTCGCCTGTGAGATTCGGTGTGTAGCAGACGTTTCGAGCGTTAGCCTTTCGCCGTCGAAGCAGCCTGAAATGCTAACGCCTGAAACGTCAGCTGCACACCAAATCCCACAGGGGAAAAACGTACCTTGTCAACTTTTGTTGATAAAACCCGTATACGGTATATTTATATTAATAATAATAATAATCAAACACTGCAAAATAACTTGATTGAATTTAACAAAAAATTGGCCTTTGAGTGTTTAAATATAATCTGAAAAACCCGTCGGCGATGACTTAAGAAACTAATTGTATTGCATTTACATTGTGGTTTGTGATGTTAAGTTGTGTTGTATTTAACTGTATTGTACCTTTCGCCATGACGTCCAATACCTCCGCAGCAGTATCCAGCGGTTTAACAGGTCAGCGGCTTTCTCTCTCTGCTCTGTCTGCTTTTGGGTGTACTCCAACCAAGGGTAGAAACAACCTCTCACCAGACTTCTGTTGTGATGATCCAATGCTCTTGACATGTTTTCCGTTGACAGGGTAACTAACTGTTTCCAAGGAGATAGTCCATACTTTCTGAGTAAAGTTCTGTTGTAGTGCTGCTCTGCCGAGGCGTTAAGTTTCTTCATGCTTTCAATGCGTTGTTGTTTTTCTAGTTCTCGCTGAAATAAAGATAAAAACATTTGGTATTATTCCTCAAGGTTCAAAAAGACCTCAAATTCAAGGACTCTCAAGGACAAACTATCTGTTTCTTTATCTGCGGCTCTCTCGTTTCTGTGATTCTATGAACACTTTCTTCCTTTTCAGTTGGTAACAAACGAAACTTTGAAGCACAAATGGAAGAGGAAGCAAATAAGGTATATTTATCATGAATCAATATTTGCTACGACTTGCAAAATAAAGTATTTTATATCCCACAAAGTGATGCCATACCTATACTGCAACAGCCAATCAAATCATAAACATTAACCACATGATAATTTGAGCAACCACGTGTTCCTTTTGGCAGGCTATAACACTGCCGAGCCGGCTCGATGGAGGTACTAAACAACTACCCACTTAACCTCCCCTAAACCTTAACCTAAACCCAGCCTTAGCCTTGATTATAACCGTACTCTAAGGGAGGGGTAGGTGGGTCAGTTGTCCATAAACATGCATCGACATGTTGGGACTACATAACAACCGGAGTGAGTGTTTGAGGATGTACCTTGGTAGCGCAAATTAAGGAACTGCAGGCATTTAGCCCTTTCACTTCCAACAGAATCAAACGACGATATAGTACTGTCACATTAACCAAAACTAGTGTTGGGAGAAGTTTAAAAATCATCCTTAGAATCTACATTGGATGCCTAATAATTTTCATACTCTTAAAACTAATAAGCTTCATTTCAACTCACGGATTAAGGAGAAGACAGATGTAGATAAAATTGGTGTGTCTATGTCAATCTTTACCTCTCTCATAATTCTTTTTTCTTCTCTCTTCTTCCTTAGAATTTCCTGCTTCTCCTTCAGTAGTTCCAACTCTTGCTGTTCCTGCTTCAGCTTTAGCTGAGCCTAGAAGAGATAATAATATACATTAAAAAATTTCTGGACTCTGATTGGCTGAGAGCTGTTAATTGAGTGCAGAAAAGTTAACACAGTGCAAATTTCTGGCGGACAATCTTGAAGTTGCAAGTAAAGTTGCGAGAGAAAAATGGCCGGCGTTCAAAGTCGATTTTCACTTGTTAACTAGAATATCCATCAAGGAATTGAAAAATTGAAGGCTTACTTAATTTCACACGAAAATGAACCGATGGCTTATTTTCACGCAAAAAAGGCCACATAACGCGCGTGTTGAAACTGTTTTCATGTATATTACGAAAAGGAGATCATACGACTTTTCTCCGGAAGACCAGCTTATGCAATTTTGAGCTTTTTTAAAAACTCACTCGTGCAAATAAATTCTTAATCATTCATGTTGAAATCACGCGCGTTTCCTGCAACTGATTGGTTCCCAACAGCACTGATTTCAGACTAAATTGCATAATTACAGATTTTGCACACTTAGCGCAAGCAGGAACCCATTCAAATGCTTTTTCAACCAAGTACGCGCAGGTTTTAACTGACACAAAAGGAAGGATTTCCGTCATTTTATTGTGTTATTTAGTAAAAGATTTCAAAGAGAGTATGATTAAGTGGGAATTAATTTTCGTGTCGTGCAATTTTGGTCTGAAATCATACTTGTGAATTCAAATCAAACACGCGCTACGCGTTCGTTCGATTTTGAAATCACGCGTATGATTTCAGGCCAAATTGCACTCCAAAAGTCGTATGATTTCCTATACATAAAACATAATATAATATAATATAATATAATATAAAATAATATAATATAATATAATTTAATATGAAATGATATGATATAATATAATTTAATATACAGCTGTTTGCAAATATTATACTGAACCCTCCCCAAATATATATAGTTAGTATAACCCAAACAGGTGGATAGCACTTTTCGCGTGGTCTGATTGGCTCATCAGACTTGGTGTATCCTAGGATATTCACCTTCAAAAGAAATTTCAAAATGGCGGCTCGTTTTGCCACTGTCGCGGAAGAGGAAATTCGTCAAATGAACGTAGAACACAAAATCCACCTGTTCGGTTAATACTAAAACAACCTTTCCCCCTCAGTGTCGGTGCCTAGTGAAAAACATTTACCTCGCCACTCGGCAGAATATATTTCACTATTCACCTCCACTTCGGGGGATAGTTGTTAATTATTTACATATATCAGAGAATGCTACTAAATTGATCTCAAATGAAACTTATATCATTAATTATTTGTCAGTACATATAAATTAAGATCTTTCTACTGTTTAATTCACAAAATGATCAAGATCAAACTAAATCAAGCGCGATTTAGTTGACAAGTGCGCACTGTCATGCACTATATATCCATATATGAACATACTTTGGGGGGGGGGGTAAAAATTTTTGCAAACAGCTGTAATATCATATAGTATAAAATAATATATTATAACACAAAACAAATAATTATTTATCCAAATGTTATTTTATTGTATTTATTTATCTGCTCACCCCCTGTCTATCTTTTGGACTCGTTATAAGGGTAGTTGGAAAGGAAATTATGTTACAACTACATGTACTTGTTCTTCAAGGATTTACTATCTGAAACAGATGATGTTGAAGCTATACTTCTCCAATATCGTCAAAACTACAACAAAAATCTTGTGACTTTGGTTGTTTTGTAATTTTCGCCAGCCGTAAAGAACCCACACACTCCCAGAAAATAGAGCGGGGGTACTCTTGCATGGAGATGGCCACCGAGAGCACTACTACGTGTAAAAGTGTCGTTAAACAAAGTGTGTGTACTTCATTTTTTAATAACTCAACACACAACCACACATTATCTAACCACATCAGCTCCAACTAGATACTTACCAACTTTTCTTCTTCAGCTCTTCTTCTCTTGCTTTCTAACACAGCCTTCCTCTCAGCTCTTTCCTTCGCCCTTTCTTCCATTGCTGCTCAAGATAAACATAAAGTCAGGGGTTGTCAAAACAGTCACAAAAAATCTTATTTGAGTAGCTAAAATCAATGAATGACCTGTCACTAATCAAGTGTCTTTATCCTCTGAAACTCAGGGGCGACCTGTTGGTGCGAGCGAAATTGAAAGACGAGTCAAAAGCAACCAAGTTTACTTCCTTTGCTCTTTGCGTATCAGTTTCAGTTATTCGTCACAGGCTTCTGCCGCGTTTCGTTTGAAGTCCGAGAATGTTTCGCAATAGGTTTCCCAGGGCCCGGATGTTCAAAGTGGTTTTAACCAAACCAAGGGTTTGGCTATATGGAAACACGTCTGTTTTTTTCTAAAGCACAAATCAATCTTCACAGAGGTGAACCCAATTAACCCTTGGTCTTCAAACAACCGAGCCTTGGAAGCATTTGTTAAGGTTGGCAGGTGGTACGTAAAGGATTTGATGAAAAGTTTTAAAACGTTGGTCTGAGAGAGCGGCTGGAAGTTCTAAATGCATCAACCCGCCAACATATTTGAAAGCAAGTCACTTTTTAGTTTTCCGGATATTGCAACGGAAGCCGATGTAAGCTTCGTAAAGGTGTGATATTAAGTTCAAACTTCCTAGATTTTGTTGTAAGATATGCTGCAAAATGAAACAAGAATGTGAACAAGCAAACAAAATTCAACTTTTCCAAGCCGGGCAAGCAAAGTTCAGTTGTGAGCGAGTATGTACAGATTTGCTTAGAAACCAGCAGATGTCCGAGGCAGTTGACAGTTAAGAAACTGGGCGTCCAGTCACACAAACGGGCCATTACGTTAGGGGGTGGGGGCAACTTGTGTCGACGCTTCAGGCTTTGCTATAAAACTACAATTTCCTACAATCTGATTGGCTCATTCAACACTCTTTTTTCCTTTATTTGACGGCAGAATCATTTATCGGAGCTTTTTAGTGAGACACAGCGACTTTGACTTTGCTTGGTTTTCGGAAACGATAATAATGATGTATTTTTTTCTTAATCTTGTAAAAACATGCTAGATGCTAAAAATTAGAATATGCTTAATCACTTATGAAACTCTTAATTGAAACTAGTGTTTACAAAAATTTACAATGTAAACTGTAAATTAATTTTTTAAGTTAATTGCCGGCACGTATGCTATCCTCGCTTTGGAACAGTGTTTGTCGTTTCTCTTCTCCAGTTTCCCTAATCACCATCATTATATAACGTAACGCAAAGGTGACTTTTCAAGCTCAATTGTGTAAGCGTCATTATCACTGGCATCTCCGTTGCAATTTAGAAAAATATTTATTTTGTTGAGTAACCGTCGAGGGAGATGGTCGGTGGCAGAGGGTAATTAGTTACACTTACCAAGATGTAGTGGTTTAGTTGCCAGCTTTGCTGATTTAACAACAGGAGTCCTAGATACCAGTCTACTAGAGGCAGCACTCCGCGCACTCGCACTACCTGAATCGAACCCATCAGGAGCATGGGTTCCAGTTATAACATTATCAGCCCCAGTTTCTGTCTTTCTGTTCAAATTCTCCTCCGATAAAAACCTTCTTAGCTCTTTCTTTTTGCCAGCTTTCTTTCCATTTGGCGTTACATTTGCATTTGCCACTCGTAAGCGTAAGTTTTCCACGCTATCAACCTCGCTGTACGTTCTTTGTCTGTGAGGTCTCATCTTTGGCGACTGAGCTCCATCTGGTGAGAAGATACCCTCGATATTATTCACTTGTTTATATGTTCTTTGTTTTTCTAGAGTAATGTTTGTTGTCTTTTGTCTACTTTGCTCGGGTACACTTCGGTGCGAATGCACCGTGTCTTTCAGGGCATTATTTTTCTCCTGGCGTGCCCACGCTTGTTGGTTGCGCCTAGGTGGGCTTGTGCTTTCATATGAGGTACTTTGTGACAGTGAAACAACGTCCCTTGGTTCACCACCCGCTGATAACTTTGCTTTCTGTCTTCCTTGTCGTCCAGGCTCGCAAAATAAGTCATCCTGAAAATAGTTTCGCTGCTAATAAGTATGCACATCTTGAAGATGATACAACATTGATTTTGTTACAAGTGCAAGGGCTCAGTCTTATGTAAGCCTATTAACAATGTAAAAAAGCATTCAGTGGTAACGAAGCTGATGAACACAGCGCAAAACTGGAAAATTGTGATTTTTTAGATCTGCGACAGTCTTTTCCTTCAGTTTCGACTTCAAAGAACTTCGTAGGGAGAAAAAAGTTAATGGATGTTGCAAGATATACTACTATATTCGGTATAAAACAGTATTTTTACGAACAAGAGCACTGAACGAGTAAACTGAATATGTTTTGAACAAGAGAAAATATAATTTATATATTAAGCCGCCAACAAAAACAAACGAATTTTGGGAAATTTTTCGGAAATCTGAAACTGACCAATTTGAGATCAAATCTTCGGAAATCGATATTTTCGCTTTTGCAAACTAGCCAAATGCCAACGCTACCATATATTTCCCAATAAAACACTACTTTCATACAAACAACACAGTTTATTAGCTCTGGCATACCGTTATCTGATCAAACAAGAACACCAGTTCAGTTTAAATGTGCATGAAGATAACAAACGAAAGATCGGAAAAACCAGGACATTTGAATGTAACTTCAGACAAACGTAGTCCAAGTATTTTTGGTGATGAAATCATGCAGTGTCTCATAGCATAATTTAAGATCCAAGAACTTAAAAAAATTATTTTCAAAATTTAGAACAAAAGTTATTAACGACTGTTAACTCGATCGCACTTGTGACAATGGTCAATATTACTCGGCGTCAGCAAACCGGCAATGTGGCATTATCCTGTTTACGAAAATAACTGAAACTTAAAGGTAACTGTTTCTCTCCCTTTAAGTATGAAGATACTTTAGAACATATAACCTCAAGGAACAGATTCCTTTTCAATGAAATGTTCAGGCGACTTTCAACTGATTCACCTACCACTCTCCTAGCTGTACTGGCACGTGACCCATCACCTGACCCTTCTGGCACTTGAATGTCGTCAACATCTTCAATATCCTGCAATTGAAGGTCATTGCCACCACCCTCTCCACCCTGCTTGCTCCACAGCTTGCCACTAGCTGCAGCTTGCAGTAGTGCCGACATCTTGTCTGCTTTCTTCCTGTGTTCGTCCATCAGTTGTTTGTGCTCCTGCTCCTGGTGAACCCAGCGCTGCCAGCCGTGGAAACAGCGAAGGAGAAGGTGCTGGCGATGGAAGTTTGCAGCAAGCTTTTCTTTTCTTAAAGAAAAATTATTTGCAGATATTTTAGCTGTCTTTAAACTCGTTTTATCCATTTAGGTAGCCTAGTTCAAAAAGCTCCTTATGGTTTCACTATAGGCCTAACCTTAATCTTTTTTTGCTTAATAATTTTAGTTTAAAAACTATTGAATTTCTTCCTTTGTAAATACTTCGTAAAAACTTTATAATAACTTTTTGTAAACATTCCAATGGGTCAAACAAGTGTTGTTGATATATTGAATTACGGTGCCTGCGATCGACTCTATTCCAGAACGGATTTTTGAGGAGAACTCAGAGTATTACAAAGACAAAAAAAACCTCCATTTCTGGTTTTAGAAAAAAAACCCGCGCGTAATACGATTTTTATGGATTCAGTTTCCAACTTTTCTTCTCCCCGGAGAAGAAAGCTTGGAAGACATTCTAAGTTTTACGGAATGGGAATACCGAGTCAATCAAACGCACCTTAATTGGTTGCGAGAATTTTCTTTTCAATTATCTTTAAGGGGGATCACAGGTCGTGTCCAAGTTTGCGCACATTTTCGTCATAGAAAGCCGATATCCCAGTTTCGATTTAACAAAAACAAAATTTTTAACCATAGCAACAGAGTACTATTTTTAACAAAAGTGATACTTTGCGAAGCTATTGAGATAATTTGGGACGAAAATTAATGTGACAGGGGGTTGATTTTCAAGAAATTTTTAGTTTTTGTTTAACACGATTACTTCTCATTGAGTCAACAAGACCACTGGAGTGTTTGACCTCGAGAATCTTTATTCTCCAGGCTAGTCAGGTCATTACATGCACTAAGGATAAGAGACGTTAGCGAAAATTTGTTGAGGTGAATGGTTATAAGTCCCTGTAGTACTTAGAGATCTCTTCACATTGTATCCACACAGAGCTTTCAACTTGACTTTAAGCCAAAACAGTTCCCCTCTACTTAAAATCTTAAAACTAATGATCAGTAAACGTTAAACTTACCTGTGCTTTTCTTTCATTTCTAGCTGAATAGCCTGTGCTTCCTTATCCGACCTTACATGATGTACAAACGTCCTCCAGGCGTTCCAGGCCCTAAGTTTGCACCGCCAGTCGGCCATCGCTCGCCCCTTACCAAGCTTGATGCGCTGGCTGACAACCACAGAGTACCACGCAGAGAAATATTTCTTCAGCATCTGCGAGGAAGTAATGACAATTGTATTAGATGAGCAATAACCGCTCTCAATAAATATCCAGCTTAAACCATCTTTCTTACCTGCCAATTACAGGTTGCTATCTTTTTAGTTGTCTAAATTGTTGAATTGTTAGCTTCCATATAAGCACGATTTCATTTTTTTAAAAAAGATTCAAGCTGAAGTTCAAACTTTTTGGCTACCTATTGTTATTGTTCACCAAGTCATAAACTACCAGGGCTAATTTACGTGTGTAACAAAAAAGAATAGTACACAACGTCATTATAATTTTAACATTCCTATAGTATCAACAAACCATCACTGTTTGATAAAAGTTTTCCCTTGTGCCACTATTTTTATTTACCACCCTCAGCCATTCACTGTACCTGTACTTCTCTAGTTTGTAAGACTTCAAATTAAAAAGTGACCAATGCTAAGCGTGCGCCTGTCGTTTCACGCTTGGTTTTGCATCTATCGAGTTTCGGACGCTTGTGAGAAGTTTGAAGAGCACTCGAGGGGCCTTGAAGCTGCGCGAGGCTAAGCTCCTTGATTGCTGTCCCAGCTTCCAGAGTGCATCCACAATTGATAAACGCAATGGTATGAATCAAACAGTTATTCTTGCACATTACAAATTCATTCAGCAAGCAAAAAAAACTTGAAAGTCACTGTTCATCGACTTGGTTGTCTTCGCGAAGATCCACGTTTTGAATCCTTAACCGTCATATTCAGTTACTTCGTTTTCCATGTAGAAACCTTTTTGAAAATAATGTCTTGGTTCAAGCTGTGTACCCATATTTACTTGTGTATGTTGCGATATAGACACACGGACTTCCGTCTGTCGAGTTACAGATGCGCGCTAACAACATACAACAAGTGCGATCAAATGTGCAAGCTATGTTCCAATGTTAAATGGAACACTGCAATGCCTCTTGGTAAAAAGGTTCTTATCTTCTTGTGCTTAACAAATTCTCATTAAAATATTTTTCAACAATGAGTGATGAAAAATGTACTTTAATGTTCCACAACTGCAAATGAAGGTATGTATCACTATGAAATATTAGCACTGAAGTATGGACATGAGAAATGATCGTCGTAGGTTCAATTGTAACTTATGCTGTTACATTTTTTTGCCTGGAAAAAGTTT
The DNA here is from genome assembly GCA_027574985.1 of Umimayanthus nakama. Classification (NCBI taxonomy): domain Eukaryota; kingdom Metazoa; phylum Cnidaria; class Anthozoa; order Zoantharia; family Parazoanthidae; genus Umimayanthus; species Umimayanthus nakama. Next base: position 3,299 of record JAOBRG010346168.1, on the reverse strand, counting down.
TCCCAGAGTATAGTGTATAATTATCAAAACAAGCAGACACAGCACTTATAGCCATACAACTTAGCCACCTCCGCAGTCGACTTAATGACTGATCTGCCTCGATTGGCTTAGCTATTTGCGGATCAGTCCTATAAAACAAATGTAAACTTTACTTGTATAATTAAAATGATGATGATAAACTCATGAAAGAGGACATGGCAAATGAATTGATGGAAAATTATGGCCAATGATGACCAAAGGTAACAATGCTTCAAGACGACAACGGAGACAGAGACAAGAAAAACCACAGTACAAAGGAGGGTATGTTCACAAATCGTGCCTTGCCTCCTTCATTCGCCACTTGACCATTTTCACCCTCATTAGCCATCAATTGCCATATCCGCTTGTGGTACTGCTTTATTCCAAATGCCTGTTAACTAGCTCCCTTGGCATTATTTGCATCCGATGCCTCCTGGAGTGATCCAGCCCCTTTCATTAAGGATCATTCAACATTGCCTTTTTTTGCGCTGTCTACAGTGTCCACCCCACCCCACCACACAGGTACTCACCCTTTTGTCCTCTCGCGCCTCCCGCACAACCTTCCTCTCCATTTCTCTTAGCAGCTGTCTCCTGATTTCCTCCTTGGCTTCCTGTTCCAATCTTTTCTTTTCCTCTTTCTTCTTCTCCTCTTGCTCCAGATATTGACGAGCGAGAGACTCCGCCTCTTGCAGCTTTTGTTGTTCACTGTTGGCCCAAAGAAAACACTGAAAGCTGTAACTCATAACAGAATAAGTAAATAAATAAAACCCCGCTTATTGGCCGTTGATCATTTAACTCTCCACAAAATGATAACGTTTTGTCCCTCATGAACGATGCCTATGAGTTTTGTACCGTGGACTCCGAGTTGACAAATAGATTCCTTTTTATGATCGCTGCCGATAACTGCATGGCTCAATCGTATATGATGATGGCAAAGCATGTAAAATTGTCTAAACGGTGCTTCAAAATTTTAAAACTCTTAACGGCCAATATTTTTCTTCAAGAGGTTCCACGTTCACCATGTTAAAAATCTGTGGCAACTGGTAGTGCTGAAGTTATTGAGTAGGATCCCAAACATCCTATAAGCACTTTTTCAATACCCGTCTACCTTTTTTAATCCTAAGAAAGAAAAGCACTTTGCTTGTGAAACCAGGAGAGTACAAGCTATTCACCGGCTCCTGAAAGACTAAGGCCAGTTTCAAACGTCGCATTTCTCATGCGCCGAATACAATGCTAATGAGTAAATTCTATTGTTCTACCTCATTTGCATTGCATTCGGCGCTTGAGAAATGCGACGTTTGAAACCGGCCTAAATCATTGTGTATCCCAAGGGACCCTCAAAACGTGTTAAAATTGGATTTGAATCGTTTTTGTCACATATTTATTGTTCTCAGGCGCCCTTCTGGAGCAATAATGGTTACGTTTTGAAACTGAGGTCGATTGGGACCGATCCTTCTGTGTTTCTACATCATTGTGCATCCCAGCGAACCTGAGAACATGCACAATTGGTTTTTGAGCAACTTTGTCAGAAATCTATTGTTCTCAGACCCCTTTCTGGAGCCATCGCCCAGGTTTATTTGAATCGAGGTCAGCTGGGACCGATTCCATATAACTTACCTGCACACGCACCACCAATCATATCCTCAGCAAATAAGTTGTTTGGTAATGAGAATAAAGCAAACTATTTAAAATGAAAACGACAGTTCTCACAACTTGTTTACAGGAAAACTGTAGAGAAAGTTTAGAAGGATAAAGCAATACGTTGTGTTTTGGGCTGAAAGGGTTAAGGAAAACACTGGTGTAGCAAATATTCCAGAGCTGGTTTGCTAAAACTCTGTAAAGTCAAAGTAACGATTGGTAGACTTTAAATTGCCTTATCAAAAAAGCCTTCATTTCAAAATCTACGAGACGGTTGGTGTTTCCCTGTTTTCCTGTCAAAGATCAAAGCAATCGACACAGACATATTACCGTAGTTCCTGTTCTCTATTGAGTTTCCTCTCGTTATCCATCGTGCGGCGTATTCTGGCCATTTCCTTCTGAATGTCAGCCTCCTCTTTCTTCATACGAGCCTGCTTTTCTTTCTCTTCCCTTAGCAGTTGCTGTCTGGCTAAGTACTCCGCCTCCTTGCGCGCAGACTTCTCTCTCTTTGATCTCTCTACTTCCTTACGCCTTGAGTCACTCTTTTCTTTGACCTTGATGATTGAAAATTTTGTTTATAATTAAAGTAGAGTATGACTAATAAGGTCACAGTTGACACAACTGCTATTGGCCTTGTCACACTATTGCGTGTCGAACTAGCGTATGCCAGCGTAATTCTTATTGTTACTCGGTAACGTTATACAGATTTAAACCGGGGCGAGCGTATTGACATACGCTGGTAGACGCGGGCATACATTTGGGATACGTTACGCATAGGTTGTGTGTGTTTCAAGCACGGTGGTATACGGTGAGGCAGAAATCGTTAAGCATGCCTATAGATATTGTGCGTAGTCGGACGTACTGTTTGTACGCTAAGCATATGCTAGGCCGTACGCTAAATACGCGAGAGCTACGCTGGAAGTATGTTACTCATAGGTCACGTACGATGGTCATACGCTGGTCATGGTTATGCAGGTGATCGAGCAACTCATTGGCTCAAACCAGTAGGTACCTGAACAACTCCATATGTTTTTCTCACACGCTTTAGTGTGAAAGGGTCTCACATTTACAATTGCTTATACTGTTAAATAACCCCTTAATACCGTAGAGTTCCAAAAGTAACGACTACTGCTACTTTCGGTTTTGGCAGCGCTTGGATGAGGTTACTTTCTGGGAGTTGTTACTTGTGGATACCAAAATTTATTTATAAAAGTAAAGAAATAAGCAAGACTCATCGAACGTTTGAGGAAAACGTGATAACATTGTTGTGTTCCTTTTTTGCTATTTTCCCTTTCGCAAAACCATCTTGCCCTTTTAACCCCGCCATCTGTCTACTTAGGCCTTTCCTCAGAGTTCTGAGGCCTTTCTTGATGATTTTATGCTAGCGTTTCCTAATTAATACTTAATGATAACAAGAAAGTAACCCAGAGTGTCTTGTCATATGCTTAAGAGAGGGCCGTTACTTTGGGAGGGTCGGCAGTTTGAAGGGATCGTTGCTGTTGGGTTTAGTTTTTAGCCTCAATATATTTTAAAATTGAAATTGTATTTTAAGGTGGCTAGAAATACTTTTTGAGAGTTTTCTACACAGGAAAACGGTTTAACTTTATTTGTATTATTACTGACTTTATGATAGCAACATGACC
>JAOBRG010346146.1:0-13966 GCA_027574985.1 Umimayanthus nakama | reverse complement strand
ATATAAATCCGGACGATAATCTAACTATAAGCACAAAGAAGAATGCGTAGCGTTAGGGCGTATTTAAAGTCCTCGTGATGTTCTTCTCCCCTGCTCAACCTTCTCCCATTTTAAAACGAGTGGCTTTTAAAAGTCTAATATGGCGCTGTACTTCAGCTGCTTCAAAACGTGGAAAGAACTCGATTGAGAATTTTGCTAACAAAACTTCATCCCCTCATTTGTCACTGTTTGCTGTTGTCTTCAGTGTCCTCCGATGGTCCGAGCTCCTCCAACATCCGGGTAATCTCTGGTGAACAGGACACAATCGGCTGCAGGAGGCTCGGTGGACTGGTTGCGACATGAGGCGAGGTTTGACCCTGGACCCTTCCGACACGAATACTCTCTACCGAATGTTGCTCTTGCGTCACTTGTCTAGTTTCCTGATGCCTCTGTGTCACGTGTCTAGATTCTCTATCCCTTGATTCGTAGCTTAACGTCACGTGTTCAGATTCTTGCTGTGAAAGATTAACCTGTTTGGTCTCTTGAACCTGATCTGCTTCCTGGAAATGCTTTATTTCCTGCATCTGTTTGGACAGCTGCTTTGTCGACGTTATTCCTGGGTATCGTGGCCCATGCATTGACGCCATTGCAGAATTCATCTCTGAAGGATTTAAATCCTGAACTCCGCCTGACATTTGTGCCACCGGCTGATTTGGAAACGGGGAAGCAAACGTTGGAGATCTGATAGGAGAGATATGCTTCACAAACCTGCCATCTGAGAGCTCCTCCACTCCGGTCATCGTGCCACCGGCAGCAGTATGCATGACCTGCACCATTTGCATCTGCTGAACACTTTTTACTTCTTGTCGCACAACACGAGTCTGGGTTATAGATGAGCTCTGGACCTCGCGCACTGAAGAATTGTCGGTCGTACTAACTGATAAGTTTTGTACTTGACTTTGGGTCGTTCCTGATGCGTTACGGCTGTGGATCATCTTGCCGCCAACAATACTTACATCAGAACTAAGTGGTTGCGCAGCCAGTGTGTCAGGCTCAGCAGACGTAGGGAAAATATCACCAGTACCTTCTGGCTGATCTTGTTCCAGTGAGGTTTGTTCTTGCTTTGGTTTGTCACTAGGATCTGATCCCTCGAGTTCTCCTTTGGTGGTTTTGTCTGGCTTTGCAGCAGTTGAATCTGTTTCTGTTACCGTTCCTGAAATGTCGCTCTGGGATACCTGGGTATCAACAGAGCCCAGCTCCGGGGGAGGTTTACCTTCATCTTTCAGAGAATCAAACTTTTCTTTGAACTCTCTTGCTGTGTCAACAGTCTTAAATCTTACTGCCAGTTGTTCTGCACTTGCAACCCCTTCGGACGTGTCAGCCATAGTTTGCCACACCCACGATTTTTCTGAGCCCGCGTTGGGCTTCAGTTCCATGTCTGCGGTAATCAGATGGTTGGCACATAACTTGTGTATCTGTTCACGTCTCATAACAACACGTGCTCTTCTGATCTTCGGCTCTCGCAGGAGCTTAATGTCGCCAACCCCTCTTTCTTTCCACTGCTTGGTGTCTTTGTCAAAACGATAAAGTTTGCAGCGTTCCTTGAAGACAAGTTCTTCATCTTCTTCTCCAGTTTTGACTTCAATCTTCTCAGGTAAGGGAATTACGGGCTCAAAGTGTATATGGTCTCCAGATTCATCGTGAGCTTGGGCAGCTTCTGCATCTCTATCGTCACGAGTTGGGCTTTGGAATAATTGCGATCCGCTCCCCGTAAATGGTTTGGACTTGGTTGAAGATGTTCCACCGAACAAACCTGAACCAGAAGGGGACTTCTTTGCTATGTCTGCAAATGATAAACTCCCGATGTCCGAGGATCCAAATAGGAACTTGCCTGAGGACTCAACATCAAATTTCTGAGTGTCCGACTTATCATCCGTTCCTCTGTCAGAAGATGGTTTCTCACTCACGCCTGGTATCTTGTCGCTAGACTCCTGTTCGACTCCACTGCTGCTGTTTAAATTGGCAGAGGCCCGTGGCTTTGTAGTCGCTAGAATGGAGGAATTATCAGGCTGAATTTCAGCTTCAGCATCCTGTTTATTTCCTGTTGTAGATTTTGGAGCAGTACATGCACAACAAGTCTCATCACCTGGGGCATTCACAGAGTAACAAGAATTGCATTCCCAACTTCCGGGCTCTTTTTCCACAAACACTGGCTCATGAAACTGTGTATCTTCAGTTTTGCGAACTGGGGGTCTGTGGCGACTACAAGCTACACAGTTTAAAATTTCTTCATTGTTAAAGACACCGCACCCTCTACACTTCCAGCCTTTTTGTGTTGACTTTACCTTCTCCTGAACTGAAAACAGCATATCTCCTGCTGAGAGCTCCTTGGTAAGTTCTTTCGATTTTGAAGGCAGTAGCTTTGCACCAGTATCAAAAATGGCTGCAATCTCATGCACCTTTCGACTTGGACTGGTATGACACAAACCTTGCTGGCACTCTTCAAACACAGTCTTGAACTGTTGAGCTAATGGAACAGTCTTAAAGCGTACAGCTAGCTGTTCAGCCTGTGGAACCTCGTCTGAAAAATCAGCTAGCGTTTGCCACACCCAGGAGCGATCAGACCCGGAATTGGGTCTCAGTTGCATTTCCGCCGTGATGCAGTGGTTGGCACATATTTTGTGAATCTGTTCTCGTCGCATAAGAATTCTTGGTTTCTTAGTCTTTTGGTGGCGCAAGACTTTAATATCACCAAGGCCACGCTCTTTCCACTGTGAAGTATCTTTGTCAAAGCGATAGAGCTTCGCTCGGTTGCAGAAAAGAACTGTTTCATCTTCTTCTCCAGAAACAACTTCAATCTTTTCTGGAAGTGGAATAACCGGTTGAAAATGGAGATCACCTTCTTGCTCAGGATCATGTTCCTCATCATTTAAATAACTTCCAAAAAGGTGAGATCCTTTACCAGCAAATTCTTTAGAGGAAACTTTAGCGAATCCCACTTGACTGTCACTGGATGCTATGCTTGCAAAGCTCAATGATGACTCTGGTTTTCCTGCTCCAAAAATGGGACTTCTGTGTTGTGCTACTTCTTCACGCGCGTTTTCAGAGACACTTGTACTGTTCTTCGGCTCTTCCAACAAATCATCAGCGTGATCATCTTTTTTCGCACGGCTGTGGGTAAAAGGTACACTTCCACTAGATGGTGGCTCAGTTTCAGACTGTAGGTCCTCGGGTTCTCTTTCAAACAGATAGAAAGACTTAGGCAGAAGAAGCTTTTCTGCACGCCTTATTTCTTCGGTAGTTGGTTCACATGCTTTAACAAAAGTTAGTTCTTCATCATTGTTTTTGTTAGCAATACCTTTGGCTTTTGCAAGGTGCTCTTCCTCGGATGGTGTATCAGAGTCTGATGCTTGCCCCTTTGTCAAGGCTATTTCTTCTAACGTTTCAGTACTGGCATCAACTGTCTTACTTTTCGCTGACCAAGAAGTACCAGTGCAGTCTGTCATCACAGACTTCTCTTCTGAGTCGGCAGTTTCTTGTGTTTCCTTGTCTACTGTCTTTGGAGCTGTCCGCGGTACCAGTTCTGTTTCTAATGCTTCTTGGTCTTCTGTTTCACTGACAGCATCTGCTGTCACTATATTCTTCTGAACGTCTTTACTTCTTTCTGTAGCCAACTCGGTGATCTCCCGTGTTTCTTCTCTTGTCTCTGGATTTACTTCAGAGCTTTCGACCCTTGTTTCAGATTCTCCACCTTTATCTCTCGACTGGAAAAAAGAACCACTAGGACTACCAAAGGTAAAACTTGCCCTGTTCTGTGGTGTCAACATCAGTGCGCTAGGAGAGGTTCCAGGTGCTGGCATACCAAGGGGAGCTCCAAACGAGAACTTAGGTGTAGAGGTTGTTTGGGGTTCATTCGATCCTATTGGCACTCCAAATGTAAAACTAGGTTTTTCTGTGTTGGAATCTGGCCTAGGAGCTGTAAATACAGAGCCCTTGCCAGTTACTCCAATCGTAAAGCTTGGCCCTTGTTTTTCTCCTTTAGAGTAATCTGTGCTGCTTGTCATTCCAAATGGAAAACTAGGTGTCGAAGTGGTGGAAGCTGCTCCCGGTTTCGTTGTTCCACAAGCAACACATGCCGAAGCATTTGCAGTGTTAGAGACAAGGCAGGAATCACACTCCCAGGAACCAGGTTTTGGTCTGTACTTTTCTAGGGCATTTTGCAATGCAACACTAGCACCTTCCGTTGATAGAGATTCCTCTTCCTCTTGAGATACATCATCATCGTAATCGTCATCGTCCTCCTCCTCCTCCTCCTCACTATCAGCCTCACCAGTTGATTCTGCAGCCGAACCAAATGTTGCACTTGGGGCTGCATTCGTTGAGATAGGTGTAACACCGAATGTGAAAACACTACCACTGCTTTCTTTTTCTCCACTTGGAACTCCAAACGTAACACCAGGTCCTGAGGTTGTGACAGAAGCTCCCGGTTTCAAAGATCCACAGGCAGCACAAACAGGTACATCTGCGTTGTTGTTAATGAGACAGGCATCACATTCCCATGAACCAGGTTTAGGTTTGTACTTTTCCAAGGCATTCTCTAATGCAGCACCTGTCACTGACGGACTTGCTGCTGTGCTAGTAACTGGCGCAGAACGAAATTTGAAGGAAGTTTGAGTACCAGTCTCTGGTGTACTTCCACTCTGTTCTGGAGAGGCTCCAAAGCTGAACGCTGTGTCTGTCTTCTGTTGTGGTGTTATTCCTGAGCCAAACTGGAACTTTGGCTTCTCTGGCTCAGCTGATAATTTTGATTGGGAGCCAAAGGTGAATGTAAATCCTGCAGATGGTTTGCCAGATACAGCTGGAGCAACAAAATGGAATTGAGGTTTTGTAGTAGATGTATGATGATCCGTATCAGATCCTGCTACCATCTTTCGACTTCCACAAGCGTTACATGCTGTCTTATCGGCATCATTTCTCAAAAGACACGTCTCACATTCCCAAGAATCAGGTTTGGGTTTGTATTTCGTGAGAAAATCTTGAAAACCATCAGGTTTTGCTTGGGATGGTGAAACAGATACAAATGCAAGCTGGGTAATCTGAGCTGTCTCACTTCCTGGTTTCGCAGTGGTACATGCTGAGCAAGCTGTATGTTCTGGTGGATTGTTAACGAGACATGCATCACAATTCCAGGAACCTGGTTTGGGCTTGAATTTAGCAAACAAATCTTCAGTTACATCTTCTTTTTCCTTCTTATTTGCCTTTGGAAACCCTTGCAGCTCAACTTGCTCTGTCACCAGTTTTCTACAATGATCAAACTTCTCTTTAAACTCCTCTGCTGTTTCTGTGTTCTTGAATCTCACCGCCAGTTGTTCTGGTTTTGCTTCTTCATCGGCAAAGTCAGCTAAAGTGTTCCACACCCAAGATTTTTTTGAGCCCGCATTTGGCTTCAACTCCATATTAGCAGTCACGAAGTGGTTCGCGCAAATCTTGTGCACTTGTTCTCGGCGCATCAGGACTCTTGCGTGACCACTATACCTGTGGTGCAGCAGTTTGATATCTCCCAACCCACGTTCTTTCCACTGTTTTGATGACTTGTCAAACCTGGAGTACAAAACATATCTATGTCAAGTGCTGAAGTAGCCAGAATATTTTTGCTCATTCTACTCACAACTGCACAAAATGCTGATTGCATGAACATGACACCCCCCCCCCAAAAAAAATTAACTTGTCACACTCATGTTAGAAAAAGATAACAACACAAGATGGAAATGAAAAATTAATTTATTTTCACTGAAATGATCAAGGAAATTCGTCTAAAATAAGATTTTTTTCATCTGCCACATGACAAACATTGTTATATTACTATTGGTAACAACCATAGTTGCTTGAATAAATTCTCATTACCAGTTTACAACAATTTGAATTATAAGGTACTTAAAAAACAATGCTTATTCAAGGGCGTATGTACGGGGCAAAGGGTGCACCGCGAAATCCCTCGATACTTCCGGGCTACCATCCATCTTACACTTCCTTACGTTAAGGATGGAGTTGACGTTGCAATTAGGTTTAGGAAGGGGTTGGTGAAGATGCCCCAACATCTTCTATTGAGCTTGTAATTTTAGTTATCCACTCCATAATTTTTGTACTATAGTTTTTACATCACATGTAAAGTTTTTAATGTAATTCAGCATTAGTTGGCTGCAATTTTAAAACTCAATAAAATCTATCTATCTATCTGTCTGAGTAATGATAAAAATCCAGATTTGCAAGTGCTGTCTCGCTGACTCTGATAAATCTCAATACTGAACGCAGGTCATGCAAGTCAAACACAAGTGTGAAGTTCAAAACTTGCACTGAAGTTTGGTCAAGATTACACTTTTGTTTGAGATTGTTTTCTTCACATACTACAAACGCTGCCCCTCACCTGTAGAGTTTGGCCCGGTGACAGAACAAAATCTCCTCATCTTCCTCGCCAGTCTTCACTTCAATCTTTTCCGGCAAGGGAATAAGTGGTTCAAAGTGTATACCGTCAGTCTCTTTCTCAGGGTCATCCTCGTCTTCATTCTCACTGAACCGTCTGGCACGAGGGAAGCCTGGACTCTTAATCTTGGGACTTTTCTCGGGCGTTTTCTTGGAGAACGGATTGACACTTATTGTATTCCCCACACCGGCAAAAGAAAGTGATGCAATGTTCGCTGAACCAAAGAGAAACGCAGATGTAGCTGGTTGTGATCGGTCATCACTGGTCTTCGCTGGAGAAACCTGTGGCTGTTTGCTGAGAACAAATTTAAAAATATGGTAAGGAGGAGATAAATAAACAAACGAATTAATCAGTAAAAACGATTACACATAAAAACGTATGCAAAAACTGAAACCAAACTTAATCACTGCGACGAACATACAAAATCGCTTAGTGTGTGATCACTAAACGGCCCAGCCACAAATTTGTGGCGTGTTTAATCGCTGATATGACATGCTAGATACAACTGATTTTATATAACAGTCGCTGCCATTAGCGAATTTGCTAATACAGTAGGTCACACACTAGGCGATCGACGAACAAAATCGCGAAGCTAGCCTAATGATAAAAGGCATATCTGCATGCTTCTAGCTAGTGAACTGAAACTCCGAGTATTCAATGTGACTGTAAGTATATAGTGTAAGAATTATTCAACAACACAGTTTTGGCGTCATGAAGACAACAAAACTCGCTACATGTTTAGAAATTAATAAATGAATAAATAACAAATTAAAAAAATCTAAAAAGTAAGCGAGCTGCAGCACTCTGGCATATAGAAGTTCAGTCTCAAAATCCTTCTTTGAGCTGCACTGGTAAGCCCTCAAAGGACGAAAGTGCATGCAGATTGAGTAAATAAATAGTTAGATAGTCATACAGAAAGTTAGACACATACCTAAATAAACAGATTGATGGAAAGCTAACAAACAAATTTTCAAATGCAAATAGGTTGAGATGACACGTCTCGAGCCTTTTGAGTGACATTTACTCTGACCCACGACTTAAATATGCTCAAAACACACTTTCAACAACAAGATGCTGAAACAAATAAGGCTACCGTTTCTTGGGTACTCAAGAGTTTATATACTGGTGTTTAAAAAACAACCGAAACGTTCCAAAAAAAGAAACCAACAAAAAAAAGAACCCCACCCCCAACACACACACAAAGATAAAAGTTTCAACTATCCCAACCTGAGATCTTCTTCCCCTGACTCTTTTGATGTACTGCTGTCTTGTTGGCGTTCACCTTCAGGCGTCTTCTTACCAATCGTTTCTTCAGCATCGTCAGTTGAAGCTGCATCTGACTCAGCACATACTTCAGAACTTGTGTCTTTTGAACCAGCATCTTCAGATCGTTCAAATGCATGTTGCTTCGTGTCCTCTGGTATAGCAGTACACAACTCCGTTTCGCTTTTCACCTATTTGTAAATCATTCATAATTAGTTAATGATGATGTGATGATTACAATGGCAATAACCCGATGGCATTTCCACAGACTGGTTTTTCATCCATCTGGGGTCTACTCTAACAGCTACTGGTCGTGGCAAATTGATTAACCCATAGAATATATTTAGGAAAGTACTACATTGTCGAAAATCACTGTTTCTTGACAATTCTGTCTGATCAAAATACCGTTAAGGAGGTTTCTTTGATAACTTAACTAGTAAGTTCCTTTATCAATATGCTTTGAGTAAAAACGACAAGACTGCAATCCCAGCCAAAAAGGGATTAAAACATAACTGAAATACAACAAAATAGACTTTTTCTTCCTTTGTTGCATCCTTCCCCTATTTAGTGTTGTTTTATGGCTGCAGTTGCTGCAGAGGCCTACTAAAATGTGATATCAACATTGAACAGGGGTTGGGAGGGGACATAGAGACAAAAAGTCCCGAGTTTATACGGGTGTTTTAAGAATGTTTACCTAGACTGTAGTTTTGGAAAAAAAAACAGTTTTGTAGAAAGCAACAGTGTAACTACTCCGTTTATGTAAGAACCCACCTTCACAGGCGATTCCTTCTGTACTGGTTGAACTACCTGTGCATCTTTGAATTTCTGATTGAACTCGTCAGCGATTTCTTTCGTCTTAAACCTAACAGCCAAAGTCTCTGCTGTTGCTACTTCATCAGCAAAATCTGCATGAGTGTTCCATACCCAAGACTTGTCAGAACCTTTCATTGGCTTCAAGTCCATGTTAGCAGTTACTATATGGTTGGCGCAGATTTTCAGTGTTTGTTCTCGACGCATCAGGATTCGGTGACGATTTGTTTCTGGATCAAGTAGTAGTTTGAATTCGCCCAGTCCCCTATCTTTCCACTGTGAAGACGCTTTGTCATAGCGATATAGTTTAGCACGGTTACAGAACACAGTTTTTTCACTCTCCTCTCCAGTTCTTACTTCAATCTTTTCTGGCAGGGGAATTATGGGTTCAAAATGAATCCCGTCATCTTCAGCTTCAGGATGGGGTTCCTGTGGAGAAGCAGGACTTGCTACGTAATATTCTTCAGGTGTTTTGGGAGTGCTGGGCTTTCTATCGGGGAGACTTGGAGAAGCATTCATACTAAAGGTAAAGGAAGAAACAGGCAAATCCCTGCCAAAAGGTATGTCGGAAGGTATATTCTCTGGAAGGGCTGTTTTCACAGGTGTTCCAGTGGGTACGAGCTTTGGTGGTGATGATGTCTTACTAGGTGTCAGTCCCAGTTTTGTATCATCTTCATCGTCATCGCTTTCATGTACAGGTTCCCCTCTGCCAATGGTAAAGAAAGTCGACTTCCCAGATCCAAATGAAAAAACAGCTGGTGGATCACTTTCAACTTGCGTAAACTTGAAACTTTCTGGTTTCTCTGATTTCGTGTTCTTCTCTTGCAAAAGTGAAACTAATGTTGGACTCGCCTCAGCTATGCTGCTTTTAAAAATTTCACTTTCTTTCATTTCTCTTGAAGCTAACGGTTGCCCAATAGGCTGTGGCTCCATAAACTCAGACTTAGGTCCATTGTGAGGAGACTGAGCACCAAACGTGAACCCAAAGCTAGGTTTTGAAGGACTACCAGAGGCTAAACTTTGCATTGAAGCAGGCTCCATTTGGAATACTGTTTCAGGTTTCGGTTGAAAATTTGCTGTATCAAACTTCGAGATTGGAAGCAAGGGAGGCAGTGTTTCTTTAGTTGTCTGTGTAGTGGCAGGATTTGAAGCTGTAGCTGTTGTGAGATCAGGTTGCTTTTCCGTGTTTCCTGGTTTGACTGCGTTACATGCTACACAGCGCAAATTATCAGCTTCATTCTGTACAAGGCAGTCACCACACGGCCAAGAACCAGGGGGAGGCGCAAATTGTGCCATTGAGCCAAAATCTTCTTTCAGTTTTGGTTCTTTCTCTTGTGGGGCTTCACTCCTATCTTTGAGTGAATCAAAAATGTCTTTGAAACGTGCAGCAGTATCTGTAGTCTTGAACCTCACAGCAAATCGTTCGGAAGTTGGCTTACTCTCGGCAAAGTCTGCCAGTGTATGCCACACCCAAGAACGATCCGAACCCAAGCCAGGTTTGAGCTCCATGTCTCCAGTAATAGAGTGATTGGCACAAAGCTTCAGCACTTGTTCGCGCCTCATGACAACCCGACTTCTTCCGGATACAGGATTTGTCAGTAGCTTGATATTTCCAAGCCCTCTTTCTTTCCACTGGCGGGTACCATCATTAAATCTGTAGAGTTTGGCACGCTCACAGAACATTTCTTCCTCTGCTTCCTCTCCTGTCACTGTTTCCACCTCATCTGGCAGAGGGATTACAGGTTCAAAATGTATCCCATCGTTATTCCCTTCAGGATGTTCATCTTCGCCAAAGAGCTGTGTTCCCGCCTGAGGGAATCCGTGCAAGCTTCCGGTATCTTTCTTTCCAAAGGCACCAATTCCAGCATTCCTAGCAAAATTTGAGAAAGACATTGTGTCAGCGCCAAATGTCTTTCCAAATACTGGAGCTGCAAGTTCCGATGTAGGTTCTTCTGGTGAACGCACAGAAGCAGTTTGCTTAGGTTTTACTTCTGATTTAAGGTTCACGGGAGCGACTGAAGTAGTTTGAGTTTCATTGTCATCCCTGCATCCTTGGCAGCCAGGACAAGGTGGGAACTTAGTGTAATTATAGAAATTCGAAGGTAGTAACAACTTGGCAGCTTTCTCGCGGTCTGCTTTGGTAGGCCTGACCTCATAAATGATAACACAAGAATCCGTGTCTGGTTTGTTTGACTGCCGCAGAGGAGCTCTTGCTCTAAGGTATTGCCTTCCTGTCACTGGTGATTGCTGGACGACCCGTTGATCGCCTTTACTGACTGCTATCGACTGAAGAAGCTTCTGTGGTGTCACAAGAGTCTTTGGGGGTGAATAAGTTGTTTCTGGATGTGGTCGTTCTGGCCTTTCAGGCTGCCGATTTGACGAGGGCAGGTTGTCACCTGATCCTGACGAGGTTGATACGTAGCTCCCTGTTTCAGACTCTGTTTCATAGTCTGATTCCCAGCCATTTTCATCCTGCTGTGCATCTACATTGTATTCATCAGAGTTGCTTTGTTGTGGTGGTGGGACAGGCAACTGAGATGTTGTTGACCAAGATGCTGTTTGTGGGTTTGATTCTTCAACGAAGAATGGCTTGAAATCAAAACCTTTTGTTGACGTTGGCTGTTGAGGCGGAACAGAAGGCTGAAACCAGGTTGCTTTAGAAGCATCACTCACTGGTTGAGTTTGGCTCAGAACAAAGGGGGAGGTCTTCGTTGACTGAGGGTTGAATACAAAAGGCTTTCCTGTTGGAGGTGCATTAACACTGACAGAAGGATTTACTGCAACAGAATGGGTAGGACCTGCTTGCTGGGCCATCTGGTTGAGTGCAAATGCAGCAGGATACCATATGTTCTGCTGTGCTCCATCGGTTGGGACTCCAAATGGAGCTGGCTTCGTAGCATTTCCCCCAGATGCAAATTGACGCTGCTGCCAGAACTGCTTCTGTTTAGTTCCTGATTGTGGTGATGTAAACGGACCTGTCACAGTTGTGACATTTTGTTGTAAGGCAAAGGGACCCGTCTTAGCCTGGGCAACTTGTTGCCTTGGTAACTCAACAGGCGGTTGGATATTAGCTGCCTGTAGCAGGTTGTTCAGCATAAACGTTTCGATTGGAGAGCTTCTTTCTTGGATCGTACCACTTTCACATTTCTCACACTTGTGTGGAGGGGTTTGGGTACTTGTGGTGGCAACGTTAGGTCTGGCTGAACCAATCTGTGGGGGAGAGCCCGTGAATCCTCCGAAGGTCAGGGGCTGCTTCTCCAGCTTGTCACTACTTGGGCCACCAAAAACACTTGTCGGCTCGTCCTCTTTACTATTTGATTGTAAGTCAACTTTAAATGTAAACGGTGAGGCACCAGAAGAGGGTGACCCTCCAAACTGTGGCGTTTCATTTATGCTCGCATGAGTAAATGATGATCGGTTCACAGGAGGTGGAAGAGAAATGAAATCGGCTTTGGAAACTTGTGGTGGTGGCACAGAGTCATCATGAGGTGGCACAGCAAAGCTTGTAACTGTTGTTGTTACTGGAGTACTTCCCGATACGGGCACGCCAAAGGTAAAAGTGGAAGTTGTAGGGGCAGCAAAGTTCAGCGAAAAGTTAGACAATGGCTTTGCAGCAGGTGGGGTAGCATTTGAAGTTGCGACATCTAGCTTACTCGCACCACACGCTACGCATACTGTTGTTCTCTGTTCATTATTGATGAAGCACACTGCACATGGCCACGACCCAGCTTTTGGCGCAAGTTTGGCGCGGAGATCTTCCTGTGAATCCTTCGAACCGCTACTTGAACTTAACTGTACCTTATTCAAAGTTGATTGTTCAGGTGGCACGCTTCTCTGGCACTCTTCAAACTTCTCCTTGAAGAGATCTGCTTCATCAGGAGTCTTGAATTTGACAGTCAACTGCTCTACTTTAGAGGTTTCATCAGCGAAATCAGCCAAAGTAGTGTAAACCCAGGAGTTCTTTGAACCCAACTTTGGTTTCAGTTCCATCTGTTGTGTGATGAGATGGTTTGTGCAGATCTTGTGTACATGGTCCCGCCTCATTAACACTCGGGGTTGGTTGCTTATTTGATGACGTAGTATCTTTATTACACCAACACCACGTTCCTTCCACGCACCAGTTTCCTGTTTACAATGACAGGCGATTTAGTCAGAACTGTATCTTCATTTGGAGTTGCATAACGGTGTTATTTTTAATATTTAACTTACTTTAATACCTTTAGCATTGTTAATCTTCATCTCATCATAACTATCATCACCAATAATTGCTTACTTTTACGCATCTTATACCCCAAGGTTAAGCAACACTGCAATCTCATTATTTGATAGCAGTGATACTTCGTTGTAGTAACATGCGGGTAAAACAATTTCCATGGAAACTGACCATTTTTTCTTCACTCTTTAACTTTTCACAAACATGACTCTTACACAGGGTTCAAGCGAATGTCTAAATAGGAGTATACAGAAAACTGCTGGTACATAACGACAAAGCTGGAAAAAGAGCACAATGTACTAGCGATGAATAGGATTTGAAAATTTTCCTGCATAATAACCAAGTTAAAGCTTTTTCTTCAAATATCTTCTATCAAAAGCATAAGTAAAAGTTAAGTCAAAAACTGACGATAGAAAAGCTCAAGGAAATAAAGATTTACTGTTTACTTATTAGTACAATATCGTGGAATCTTGATTCCAAAGACTGGGAAATGATTTTGCAAAAATTCACTACTTTCTAGGTTTTCCATGTCCCTGTTTTAGATAAACTGAAGTCAATATACCTTGTCAAAACGAAATAGCTTTGCTCGTTCACTGAAGAGTACATCTTCATCCTCTTCTCCTGTTTTTACTTCAACCTTCTCCGGCAATGGAATTACTGGCTCAAAATAAATGTCATCCCCGGTAGAATCAAGCTGCTCCCTCTCATCCTCGCTGTGGTCCTCCTCCTTTGGCGTGTTGGTCTTACTCAAACCAGCAAAGAACAACGAGTCAATCTTTACTTCCACTGGTTTACCACTCGAGTTCTCATCTGGACTCAAATCATGACCACCATCTCCACTTATGCCCATCCTACCAGCAAAAGAAGTCTTTGATAAAGGTGTGGATTCCAACTGACTGCGAGGGAGATCTTGAGGCGAGCCTCGCTCTGGTGGAGTGGATGTACTCACGCTGGAATATCTCTGACTTTTCAACTCATTCAGCTCAAACTACAAGTGAAAAATGGTTTCGTAGATTTAGAACTAAATGAATATATATAAACAACAGTTAAAAATTTAACACTAACAGTTGTGCTGCTAAATTTTCAAATAACATCAACTCTTTTTGATAAAAATAGTTCTCCTATCATCCGTTTATAGAGAAAACAACAACAACAACATTTATTGAACTACTACTACTATTATTTACATAATGCTCCGGCTGATCCGCAAATAGCAAAAA
>JAOBRG010346134.1:0-16111 GCA_027574985.1 Umimayanthus nakama | reverse complement strand
AATCTGTTTATAATCCTCACTCCTCTACTTCACTTCAAATCCACTCCAAACACTCATTCGATGAAAAGTATTTTGCAACTACTAACGGTTAAGGCACTATAAATTGTTCCTATCTTTTCTAATCCCGCTGGTTGCAGCCATTTTGAAGCAAAGGCTTTTCACAGTGCCAAATCGCCAATTTTGCAGCGGCGCTCCCCGGTCACCAAAAAATATTTGTACCAGCTAACATTAGAGCTTCCTTCAGCAATAAAATACTTTGGGATTTACTTCTTGATTTTTATGTTTAACGTCATTTAAGTGATTTCTGCCTTTCCATTTGACCGCAAGGCCGATTTTAGCCTATTTTCAACAGGTAAAAAGCCTCTGCGGTACGTGGATTTCAAAATGAAAGAGTTCTCAGAGTAGCAGTAATTAATTTTACACCAAGAATCTGGTTTTATTTTTTGGGCAATTATACTACAACTTGTGCGACTATTTCAAAGTTGGGGCGTTCTTGAGATTAATGGTTAAGAGCAATAGTGTGGCAGGTCGTACAGTAGCAGAGGAGGGTGAGATGGTAGATAGTGAGGAGTGCTGCCAGTTGATGGAAAGCAGCAGAATCTTTTGCGGCACTATTCATCTGGCTTGTTCCACTCCGGAATTTTTTTTATTATCAAAATAACTGATAGATCCGCGTGCCGTCTTACTGATCAGTTTTTGACAGTAGAATATAATATATTTTTATTATGAATAAAAAAGCTTCAGGCACAAAAAAGGATGTCAGTTCATTGAACAGCCTTCTTTCTTTTTACAGTAAAAACCCGCAAGTAAGAACGTAGGGGTTTAAAAACCTGCTGACAGACATTTCTCATTTTTATACCCCAAAATATAAGAAACTGTTTAGCCAAGCAAAATTTATTAGGTTCTTATATTCGAGTTATGGGATATTTTCTTTGCATTTTTAACTAAGGAGTATAACTCTATTTTGTTTTGTATGCAAGAATATCTGAAAAGATACTTTGTTTATGGATGTCTTGCACAAGGCTCATGACAAGACAGATATAATTAATTTCTGTAACACAGAGGACCAAACCTGTCTTTTTTCTTCCTCTTCAGTAATGGTTTCTACTGAAAACTTAGAACCTAACGAAGAACCTATTTTAATCTAAATTTCCAATAACTACCCCCAAACATAAGAACCTGTTTTGCCAAACTTGGTAAAAAGTAGGATATTACATGCGGATTTTTATTTTATCTCTTGTTTCAGGGAGCCACAGTAGAAACTGCCTGGGAATTTGTCAAGGCGCCTTCTTTGAACAAATTTGCACTTCTTCCAAGGAAGCGAGCAGGAAGTTTGGTTGAAGAAGCAGTGAAGGTATAAATGAAGAATCACTTGATTGGAGATTTGCCTTGTACAGCTAAGGACTAATGATAGTAACTTGCTACATCACAACACAAAAATCCGGTGGAATTTACTCTGAAAGAAGTATTTGAAAATCTAGTTAATTCAGTTGACCTTTCCTGCTTTTTGAGTCGTTTCGTGCCATCTGTCAGTGCATTTCACTCACTACTCACAGCTTTCTTCCAAATCTTAAGATGAACGAGAAAGGGTTGAAAACGTTGATGAGAACCACTATTGCCAAATTCCTGGCCTTAGTTAGACTTGCTACACTCCTCAAGGACGGATCTGGGAAGAAACATGATTGTTTAACGTAACTTTCTAGTGGGGTCCGAGATGATCTTTATTGCCCAAAGTTCACTTTCCTGATTTTCTGTGTCAATCGCCGAGTCAGGCAGACAGAATATTCACTTGTTCCCTTCTCCTCGGATGAGTTAAGTCTTGTCAATAGGTTGATTATTCCATCAAAGTCAATTTATTAACTGCCTTCTTCTGCATAAGAAGTGCTTTCAAACTTTGTTCTGCGTCTATTTTTATGATCTGCAATAGTGCAACGATGGCTTCACTTTAAAAGCTCCAGAGGCTCTCCCAATCCCCTGTATCAGTATTTGTTATGACAAATCTGACCCATTTCCGTAAAACGGTGAAAACCGGTGTAGACCGGCCGCCCGCTCCTTGCTCTAGGTTCGCGCTTCCTGAAATTTCGTCTCGTTTAACTCGTGTGTAGACATGTTTCAGAATGTGTTACTAAATACCTCATTTTAACTTATTGGCAGGTATCTCAACTAATTCGGTATTGCTGTTGTTTTCTGTTTCAGAACAATGTCCAAGATTTCAACACGATTGCCAAGTACTTTGTTGCGGTACGTTGTCTGCATCTTCGTTTGAAGCACACCGGCTCCTGTGTGTTAGATGCAAGGTTTTAAGTAGGGTTTGTAAGAAAGTGAGATGGACACAGTGTCACTGATTCAAGTTGTCGTTGCAGATGTCCAAATTACTGTTTCTATTTGTACATGTAGGTGACTGTAGCCCTGAAGACAAGCAAAGAAGCTCTGTATGATTGTTCAGGTGAGTCACTGGTACTGGCAATCATAAGGACTCGAGTGCAGTTTGAAACCAGAAAATACGCCAGTCCCTCGAATAAGATGAAGTTAAGAATCTTTTGCAAAGCGATATTGTTATGGATTGCCGTAAATGATAAATTTCATGTTTGTAAACGATAGTTCTGATTTTGGTCTAGTAACAGTTTTTCCCTCAGTTGTAGACAAAAAGGACAAAAAAAAACTTTTAAAAATAAAGCATTTGGAGTTAGTTTGCTTGGAGCATGTGAGATCTACCAAAGTGGAACGAAATTTAAAGATGAGTGCACAAGAGTGACGGGTTTTTTTAAATAGCAGCGGCTTCAGCTACCTGGAAAAAGGTTGATATCTGCTCATCAAACTCGATAATAGGATAGTTGAACTATCCACTTCTAGGCCTGTCGTGAACTCTCACTTTGTTTAACAGCAATTGTTTACAAACCATGATTTGATTACAGTTGGTAGCTGTTTGACATTCTCTGTCTTTTCTGTTCTCTTAACGCACAATTTTAAAGTAAAAAGTGTTTAAAACCGTTAAAAAGGTTTGTTGAAAAAATGTATATATCTCTGCAATCAATTTCGCTGAAAGTCTCAGCCTCGTCAGGCATGTTCTGCCATCCAAGATGGAGCTACCGAATATTGTCTAATTCTTTTATCGCTTCGACGAAAGAACCTTCTGAAGATTTACAGTTAAGCCCCGTTAGTTCGAAGCCCCAAGAAAAGGGTTCATATTAAGGTTACCGTACATCTTGAGCGGTGTTTTCAGTTTTTCGTACGTAACTTTGTTAATACGCATCGTTTTCCCACAAACCTGTATATCAATGGAAAGCTTATGAAATTATCTAAATGAATTTTTGTTTGTAAACGAATGCAAGCTTCAAAATTCAAGCTAACCCTTTCACTCTAGATGTCAATGCGTCTGTCAGTCAGCTTCAATTTACGTCGTTTGTATTTTGTTTATCAGTTTTAGTACTATTTGCGCTTTCATTCCGTCCTGGCGATTTTCGATTGAAATCGTCTTTAGTTTTCTGCACAGGGGCATTTGAAGAAAATTCCCAATTTGCCGCATACAAATCTGCACTGTTTGAGTCATAAAAAAAGGTTGGAGCGGAATTTCAAAATTCGCCAGGACGGTTTTCGTCTTCGGTACACATTTTATCAACTTGCCAAATTTGACGGCATGAGATTAAAAACTATTAAAGGGAGCATTGATCCTTTACATTTCGTAGTTTTAGACAAAACATATTTCGAGAAATTCACTCCTGAAGTATGTCGCGCGTCATACAATTTTACTTCTTGTAAAAACTTCACAAGAAGTTCATTGCATGTATAACTACATTCTACGAAAATCTCAATTTCGAAGTTTTGATCCGTTCCAACATGAACGGTAACCTTAACGGAGGTTCGAATTAACGAGGTTAAACCACTAGTACGGCACTCCAGGGAAATGAGCATTGCTTTGAATTAACTGGGACAGTTATCAGAGTTTGAGTTATTGGAGTCCAACTATACCATCATCGGGCAGTTACCTCCTTAACAAAAACGTAAGACCGTCAACCGCAAATGCCCCCGTTTATATTACTGAGCCCCCGTTTATAAGCCCACTCATAACCCTTTATGAAGTTTTGTAAGAACGGAGCTTTAACGTGGATTGGTTTTGCGGTATACCTAATAAGATACACGATAGACTAAAGAAATGTAATTGTTTAGGAATAATATCAATTGTTTTGTTATATACTTCTCTTCTGCCTTATTGTTGGAGTACCGTATTTATTCGATTAAGCGCCAAACCTCGAATAAGCGCCCACCCTAAAGGCAGAAAAAGTTCTTAAGCGCCCAGCCTCGAATTAGCGCCCATCCTCCCCCCAAGTACTTTTTGAGCGCCCAACCTCGAATAAGCAGCCCCCCTCCCCAATCCCTAAACAAGTAAACGAAGTTCACAAAAGCAATACGGTTATTGATTATTAAGGTATTTATTTAATGGTTCACAATCTATAGTTTGATTTTATGAAAAACCTTTGAGAATGTTTGAATTTTTTTATAAAATAAACTTTTTACGTCGTGTAATGGTACAATTCAACTGATAAGCGCCCAGCCTCGAATAAGCGCCCACCCTGAAGGTCCAAAAATTAGATAAGCGCCCAGGGCGCTTAATCGAATAAACACGGTATGCCTTTTGTTTCCCAGCTGAAGAAGTTACATACGGCTTTGAAAATGCACCACAATTCCTTTGTTGTTTGGAATCTTACATTTTGTTTTTTAGATTTTAATGGTTGTGTTTTCTTGTACGTAACAAATACATTTGTTTTGGTGATTTTTTGACGAGCAATTCTTACTTGAAACAGATGCCATTTTAAGGCACGCTCTAAATTCGTGCAATCAGAGGGCTGGAAGCTTTGCGAATTCCATTCTTGTTCATCTGGGGTTGTTAAAGGTGAGTCCATTAAACTTATTTTCAACCATACAATTTTGCAGTGTTCCCATTTTCCATCAATTTAATGCGCGTCTTCGCCTGTTGTTTGCCAGTTTAAGAGGATCCATTCGCCCTATTTTGTTGACTTAAAGGGGGTTGTCAACTGTCTGTTCTCAATCAGTAGATCGTTACATACGTGTAGTTGTGTCTGATGACACGTACTATGACCTTTCACTTCTCAAGCATTGCAGTATCCGTCTACCTGTGGCGATTTCATCAGTGATTCACATGGTTTAGTCGAATCAATGAATAAACATGAAAAAACTGACAAAACCATCCCCTTTTTCTAATACAAGAACCCCCGCTCTAAATTCTTTGGTCCGGCTCCAGAGTAGGTTTAACTCGTATGGTTATCTAAATGTGGTAAATAAAGTGCTCTAATAACATCCCAAATATTACCTCAGTGTTAGCCTTAGAATGGAAACAGGTCCACATGCACGGAGAAAAAGAAAAATCTTTGACCCTGGCAGGATGCGTACCTTTAAATCGACCAGCTTGACATTAAAAACACTAACGTAATCAGAAATTGTGCATCAAAGTTCCTCTCGCAACAAATTAGTAATCAAACAAGACCAGGAGATAGACTGCCGTAAATTGAAACGCACAGGTAACGAACTCTTAAGATAAAGCTTAAGCTCAAAATATGCTTCAATGGAAAACGTTTTAGCTCTAGTGCGCAACACGTGCGTTATGGATACCCCTGATCCAAAGCTGTAAAACACCAAACTTAATACTTTGACTTTCTAGAACTTGCAGACAAATCAAAATATTTGACAAGTATGAGGCCATGCTGCATGTCAGGACACTCAGTGTGTTGGAGTCTTTCTAATAAGCTCTCTATAAGAATCACGTTTTTAAAGGGTCTGGTGATACTGTTGTTTAATTTCTGTAGAGTGAAGACAAGGTAGAACCTGTCAGAGATTTGTCCGGGCCTTTGATTGCGCTGGAACACGTGGTGAGGCAGGAGTATTTCCCGAAGGAGCTCGTCGCAATTTTTATTGCCTTTCTTTCCATGTAAGTTCAAATCCAGCTGCTGTTCTTCACCAACTCGCTGCCAGTCGCATGTTGGAGAATGGAGCGAAAGGAAAAGTGAGGCGCTTCACTCGATCTTTCGACCCATTCTCCAGAAGCGCTGAGGCGAGTAGATTCGTGTCAGTCGAATGGCATTTGTTGGCTTTCCAGCTTCGTTTGTCATACTTTTCTTTCCATATCTTTTGCTTTTCATTGTCGTTTGCTTTCACTTGTTCAAGTTGCCTTTCTCAGCTTTTCTCAGTCATTGCCATCTTCCATTTTCTGAGCAATTCTAGAATACTCCGCCAAAAGAGTTTTATTTTGCTCAACAACCCTGTTCATGAACTCAAAATCTTTTAAATTCAATCTAGGGACAGGACATTCCAAAATCTAACTCGTTTATTTTCGTCTTATTTTCTCATCCATTCTTTTTTCTTGTTCCTTTTTCCGTTCTCTAAAGATTCTCCTTTTTTTCCTTTTTTTTTCCTTTTTTTTCTCTCTTTTTACAAGTCCTTTTTTCTCTTCCCATTTCAGCCTGACTGACACTGTCTTTTAGCATTTTTAAGGTACCGTGTAATTACTGACGGTAAAACGACTCTCTCGTAACAGGCCAAGTCAAACACTCGAGTCCTACTCTACCGCCCGCCACCAGCTACTTCAGACACTCTACCAGTTATAGCACTTCATGATGTTTTGTGTTATGAAGTCTGGAACACTCGATTTGAAAGTCCCAACTCTTCAGTTGCTGAAGTAAATATCCTTAACGATTCCTCCTTTATCCAGCCGTTCCGTTGGTTATTGGAAGACTGGAAATACTTAGGAGACTTCTGTTTGTTCCAAATGAAGAATTACGAGAGCAGTTGAAAGTCGGGTACTATAGCGTTGGCAAGAGTCTTGCTCGACCATTGCGCATGGGAGAGAAGCTGCGAGGGTTTACATGAATCACGCTTAATGGAGCGCTTCGCTCTTTAACCAAGTTTCCGCGTCATACGTCATATCACGCCGATATATCGGTTTCAGTTTGAAACATTGTAACGTAGTGGATGAATATTAACAGGTGTTTTGATAACTGAAAAAATTACCTTTACAGTTGTTTACTGTAAAGGAAGTTTTATTGCTTTTTTGGTTTTTAAGTAACTTTAAAACTCATTTTTGGAGTTAATATTAAATGGATATATGCCAGCTTCTATGTCACCCGAGGAGTTGCACTTGCACGCTATGGAGCAGTATTTGCAGCGTTCTAACACGCGTTTTTGTCCCTTTCCAATCTCTTCCTCAACTTCCCTTATAACAACAAAATGGCGGAAAGGTGAAATGCTCCGTTTTACTCCCAGCAAGTTTATCAACATCTATATTCTCCTTAAAGTATCAGTATAAAAGCTGGTGAGTTGAAATTAGCGAAATTTATCATTTACTCCAAACTTTTAGTGGAACTTGAATGGTGACCAGTAAAGAGAGTTTTAACAAATGCTCCTTTGAACACGGCGTTAGTGACAGTGGAAACCTTGCAAGTCATCCTTTCATCAAACACCAGAGGCAGCGCACTCTGCTTCTTGTGTTAGAATGAGCCAACAAAAAGTGACGTATTTCCGGTTTTCGGGAAACTCAGATTGATGATCTGCAAGTTCAAACTATGAGTAGAATGATCTTCTGGCTGTATCGGTTTCGATGGTTATTTGTCATTTTCAGTCTTGCTGAATCTTAAAGAATCTTTTTTCCACAATGTGTTTAATTTGCCTGACGAAGATGTTGCAACAATGTCTTAACAAAAGAGCTGCTTTTTAGTCAGTTTTGGTCTTTTACTGGGGCGCTTATACGAGAACAAATGGTATGAAAAGGGATGTCAACTTTTTAGTTTAGTCACGACAAAAACTGGACTCGGGTTTTTGATATGAGGGTTCATGCTATTCTTTGAAGTCCTTGAACACTCCTGGAATTTGAGTTCGGTTTCTAAGGGCACTTGAAAAATCCTTTAAATTCTAAAATTTTTCAACGCTCCTTGAAAAGTCCTTGAATTTTTGGCAAGTCAGAGAGTTATATAACGTTGATAAAAATTGATTGATAGAAACGTTGTGATTTTATGAATTGGGTTTTCGTAGAACCAGTTCAAATAGTCCGTTTCACGGTTCCTGAAAGGTAACCAGGCTTAGACTTGAAACCGAGGCGAAGGTTGTCCTCGCACAGTTAGAGAAGCGAAATCAATTATCATAAGAAAGAAACTTATTAGCAAGTCTATTATTTCCACCTCTCTAACTGTGCGAGCACAACTTTCGCCTCGGCTTCATGTTTAAGCTTGGTTACTTTTCAGGAACCGTGAAAAGGACTATTATCCGCTAGTCAAAATTACTATCTTCTGAAGCATTTAGAGATTTTGTTGGTTTGCCCGTCTAAACGTCCCTCAAACATACGTTACAGAAATATCATAAGAACAATTCTTGAAAATGGCCTCACCGCGCCTTGAATACTCCGTACGTACTCCGGGAACTTCAGTTTATCGAGTGCTGCACTAATTTTTTTATCCAAGACGGGTCTCATTTTGAACGTGAACTTGCTCGTGAAAGAAAACGTTAAGAGGAAGCCAGCACACAAAACAAAGACAACGTAGCTTTTTGCCGATATAATTTATTTTTCAAAGAATGCAATATTAGAATTCTTCATTAGTTGTTGTTGCTTGCTTTTGTATCTGCGAATCGCACAAACATAGATACTATCGTTGCACTAATACAAGTTGACACCGCCAGCCGAGCCGTTACTAATGAAACACTCGGTCTACCTTACACCTTCTCTGGAGAAAAGAACCGTCTTGCCATGCACAATTCTAAAATGCTGAGTGTGTAACGAGATTAAAAATGATGACTATTTTAGTTATGGATGACTCTTTTTAATATTTGGACATAGGGCGTTTCGGTGACAATTAGTATGAGTTCTTTCAGTGTGGAATCGCTGGTGACGCTGTCACTTCCGTTCCTGAAGCTCTTTGCATGGTTTAATCTATATAGCACTCCACCCAAAGTCCTTTGTTGTAGCAACGTTTTGTCTTTTTTCTGCTGATCCATGTAAATTTTGATCAGTTGGTTTTTAGTTCGTACAAACTGTCCCAACACCTTTTTCTGTCCAATTTGGCACTTTATTATCACCTACTTGCACTGAAGAGTTAAAATGCTACAACAGTACCTTACTGATAAGGCTATTTTGAACTGACGTTCGTCTGTGTTGTAATTTTTAGCAGATACTGCTTACTACATTGTTGGGTGGCTGACACTAACAATTCAGTTTTTGTTTGTGCAGCACCAACGATCTACTGTTAAGGATTTCAATGCCTTCTGAAAATCGTTCTTAGAGAAAGTGTACAAGAGTGGATTAACAAAAGCCGTAGCGAATTTTAGGGAAA
Organism: Umimayanthus nakama; assembly: GCA_027574985.1. NCBI lineage: Eukaryota > Metazoa > Cnidaria > Anthozoa > Zoantharia > Parazoanthidae > Umimayanthus > Umimayanthus nakama. The sequence goes on along the minus strand of JAOBRG010346134.1, from coordinate 6,779 downwards.
CCATTATACAGCTAGCCCAAAAGGGAATAATGAAAGGCTCAACCAGTAAGTCGTAGAAGAAAGAGAGCAAAAAATATGGGAACCAGCCCAACACGAAACTAATGAGCATAAACAAATACACAACGACCACCTTCCTTTCTTTTTCCTTCTTTCTCCGCATCGCCTCGAACTCTCGAGAGCGTTTGCGATGCATCATCGTCTTTCTGTGGCGCGTTTCCCGTTTGATAACTACAAACATGTGCACGTACGCAAATAGCATGAACAGGAAAGGAGCAAGCACGAGAACGGCCAGACCGATCGCCGTGTAGAAGACCTCTATCTCTCTTATTTCGGCCAGTTCTTGCTCATTACCGTCAAGATTTATCCACAGCAGTTGAATGAGCGACATTGATAGCGAGAAAACCCAAACTCCAAGCAGTACCGCAGTCACTCGTCTCTTGGTGACAAGTCGCGGATAAGCGAAGGGCTTACGAATCTTCAGATACCTAAGATGTTGCAGGGAAAAACGATATAACTACGTGTTAGAGACACATACATATTAAGGAGTAAATAAAATTACAAAGAATATTTGACAATTGTATTACATTAACGCGCGCTGGGTATATGTACTCTAAGATAGTTGCGAAGAGCGGAGCACCGAGTCGATCGGCTATCATAAGCTCATATCCAACAAGCGCGAGTGGAATGATTGTTTTTTTTGGTTAACAAACACTAGATTAAGTAATCTCGAATCTCAACCGACTTGAGTTTTTGGACATTTTCCGTGATAAATTTGTCAGTTTCCATATTTGAACAAACTAGGAGTACAGGGTTTATTGCTGCCGAGCGTAGAGAAGTAGGCAACTAATCTTAACATGGCAGAAAATTTCTCGACCTGTTGTCCGGCGCCACAACTACTTCGTATAAGATTACAAGTTGTCGTTTCAGTGACTGCCACTTCATACATGACCAACGAATCGTTACTGTTGGCACGCTTCATCTTCCATCACAAGTATTCGTCAGATATATCGATTGTTTCGGCGCTTCAGAAAAAATCATTTAAAAAGCTCTTTTCGCGGCCTTAGTCTTTGCACGTCTTCGATTTTTGTAAAGTTACGCAACTTATCCTTCATTTCTTTTGTGTATCTTGTGTTACAGGTAGCATGTGCGATAGTGACTTCGACTCCATATTACACTCAATTCTCGAGTGACAGCTATTTTTCAGAATAATGTTGATATGATTCTAATAACGGCTTCTTAACCCTCTAGTTGTCGAAACAACAAACAATTTCAGTCATCGCCATCGGGACTACACTACCATTAAACCTGGCCAAACACTCGTCAAACAACATTGGTATACATGCTTGCAGTCCTTTTACTCTGTCAAATCTGCGCTTAATAACGGCCACCGTTGGGGAATAAATTTTTGGCGGCTTTTAAAACGGAGACCAGTTGACAATAACAAAGTATGGAAGGGGTTAAATGTTCACTATTAGTAATAAAGCAAAGGCAGTCCACCCTAAAAACATGCGAAAGTTCACGGTAGCACTTAGCTAACGGGTCGTTACTGCTAGTACCACAGGCAGCCCAAGCATAGAGTGTGTATTAAGTACGGCAGAGCGGTGTGGTAGATTGAGTCGATTTTAAAATATAACACTTTGTATGGGAACAAATATTGAGTTCGCAAAATCGTTGTAAATTGGTGAAACGGCACAAATAAAGTTTAATTACCTTGGTTGCTGCTCTTTTGTATCATTCTTGAACATATTATATTGTTATATCAGGAGAATGACACAAGAGAGCAGCAACCAAGGTAATTAAACTTTATTTGTGCCATTTGCACCAATTTACAACGATTTTGCAAACTTGATATTTGTTCCCATACTAAGTCTTATATTTTAAAATCGACTCGATCTACCACATCGCTCTGCCGTACTAAATACAAACTCTATGCTTGGGCTGCTTGTGCTAGTACTTTGAGAAGAGAGCCGATCAGGTTAACTGAAATTCAATATCCAGTGTTTGGCATCTAATAAATTTACTTATGTTTACAACCTGCATCCGATATGTTACTTTTAGTTATTTGGGATGTCTACCAAGTGCAGTAAAACGCATTCCCTAAAGAACTATCCAACGATTCAAAAGGGTCACATGGAAGTTTAGTTTTTATAAACCCCGTGGTGTAACACTTAGGTGCACTATCCTCTCGGGTCAGCCGTTTCAAAACAGTTTTTTTGTTTACATTTCAGCTTAATATTTTCTCTTAATTTACTTTAAAGTTTTTGATCCACATTTTTAAACTTATAAACAACACAAAGGTGCACAAAATGCAATTCAACGCCTTATAGCTGGACGGTATGAAATATTTCTGTATTTCGTTCAACTATCTTCCACAAGGTTGAAAGGCTGTTTCACGGCTGAATCATTTGTATTATTGTGTCAGTTAAGGACCGCTGACCACCCTGTGCCCTTTATCCTTAAGAAGTTTGCGCAGTATTTCTAAGATTTGGCCGGACAATATTTGACTGAAAATACCCAAATTTAAGAACAAGCTATGTGCATACCCAAGGCTGAGAAAAAGCGCAGAACATTTTTTTAGATACTGCACTGAATCATAGAAACATTTCAGTTTTTTCTCGGCTGTTCGTCAGTGCAACATCGCCTGTAAAGTGCTTCAATGTGCCACGTGCACCAAGCCATCTTTGACATTTGAGGCTGGCAGGCCGCATGAGCTCTTTTAAGTAAAGGTCCGACTAAGAACTGTACTGGCCAACGGCAAAGACTGTAAAAAGGTGCTCATTGCGGTATTGTTTAAAGCGCTCACCTCATTGGTCAAAACACGAAAATCTACTATAACTTCACAATGTTGTACATTGATTTAACTCTAGTTTGCTAGTTTATTCCTTTATAGTGAAAACTATTCTAATACTTAATGCAACAGAAATGTCATGTGGGGAACATAGAAAACTAGAACCCTTTGTTGGCTATTGTTTTGCTGTCTCACGATTGGATGAAATCTTGTAGCACAAAAGAAACGTCGCTTTGAAACCAAATATCCTTACATTTTTTCTAAAATACATGTTGTGTAAAGGGTGATGTATTCTCAGTATGAAAATCTAAACATTCCACATTGGGGAACGGTGAATTGCCGCAGAACAATAGAAAGTAGTACACCTCTTTTACGGATTGTTACTTAAAAAATAGCATGGAAAGATTCAACACTTTAGTTATTGTATCCGGTTTTATGTCAAAGACCCCGTCCACACGTATCTGAGTATTTCTGAACCCTCAACTTTTTCTTTCTCAATACGGCTTCCGTCCGCACCCATCCTGCGAATTCGCCAGCGAATCCGGATGCTTTTCAGGCCCCATCCACACGTATAAGGATATTTTTGAATCCAGATATTTTTTGTTGCAGATTTAAAAGAAATTCGCGTCCACACGTATCCGGACCTAGTAGTCCAGTGTGAATATTAGAGAACATGCGCAAAGCAGCGCGTCTAACGTAATGTGTGAACTTGGCGGTAAATTTGTTTGTTTTGTCATTGGAACGATTTCGTAAATCGCCAAAACTTATGCTAATGAGTTGGAGGTAATATGATAGTATTTGTGCAGTTGACCATTGGAATTTCTTTAGGAATAATTCGTGCAATGCAATAAAGTCCAGAAAAAGAAAAGTGACAAGATAATAACGAAACACCAGTCAAACTAACCTTTATAAGCTACGATTAAATATAATATTATATAACGATATTTACAAATGAAGAACTCGCGAGAAACGATCGATGAATAAAAATAACGCCTCTTTGAACCCAGGCGAGAGTAATGAATTCGAATACTCTCTTTCGGTATATTTCAAGATCTGTAACACCTAAACACTGTCAAGATAGAAAATGCGGTAAGTTTAGCATCAAAGTGTAAGCTTCGGACTCATTTGAGCATATACAAAGTTTGCTTTATAAATTATATGCTTTTTTCATGTGGCAGTAGACTGGTTTGTATCGATAAAGACTGGACCCGACTTTGTCACGTCATCTGGTTCAAAAATATGTGGATTCGCCCGTGCACACGGTTCCAAGTTGTTGGCGAATTAAAAAATTTGGAGAGTGGATTCAAAAAGTTGCGGATTCGCATGCAAGACATTAGCTAAAACAGGACAAACTGATAATTTACCTTTCCAACGTGGCGACAAGCAGATGAAATATGGTAGATGTGGAGAGAAACCGCTGACACAAGTCCATGCTAACACAAGTCCAAGCTGACACGGTGCACGAGCATGTCAGCACAAGTGGAATAGCAACACTTCCGGCCAGTAGATCGGATGCTGCTAGGCTTGCGAGACAGCAGTTGGTGGGTGTTCGTAGCTGTGAGCGCGCTACCATGAGCCAGAACACCAGGGCGTTAGCCAGTACTATTAACAGTGCAAGGACACTCAGTAAAGATACGAAGATAATACCTTCTCGGCCATGGTGCAAAGGGACAACTGGCCCACTGACATTAGAGCTGTTCGAGGCAGTAGCTGCCATTCTGAAATCGCCAAGTTTTGTAGTCGCCGCGTTGTTTCTTCGTTGTATGTGACTTTCTAAATTGTTTTAGTGTATTGGGTCTTCAAGTTAAATTCAGTAAATCGTTTGAATTTTTTCTGCGTTGGTGTACGCAAAAAAGTAAAAAGATAAATGTCTTTGCTTCAAAATAATCTTTTTGGCAGCTCGGATAAGAATAAGGCTCCACTTTTTGATACTTTCGTTGCTGTATTTTGAGATTCCGCGCTTTCCTTTACCACAACTAAAGTTGGCTCATCTTTTGTTTCAGTGATACACGACCGGCAAACAAACCTTCGATGCATACGTTGTAGTTGAATCTCCCCTCACGGCCCTTTTTTACGCTGAAAGTCCTGTTTCAAATCAACGGATGTTTTTATTTCGTTTAATGTTTCTCACGTTCTAGTTCTCGAAACGTTGCCAAGTTTCAAGTACTGACGGTTTTGACCTATTTTTTTTTCGTCCAGTTACTTCCGGAGGATGTTGCGAAACTTAAACAATTTTTTGTGTGCACTTTTATTTCGTTTTTTTTCAATGAAACTCTTCTGAACTTGGCTTACATGTCCACGGAACATGAAAACGTCATCAGCTCCCAAGAAGTATAGTAGCTGGTGTTTTGCAGCAATAGCCAATCTTCGATGTTAAACTGAAATAAAACATTCAAAGAAATTATAAGTAACTTCTCCCCAGGAAATGTTTCCTTTCTTGATGTTAAAAGCTGCAATGAGAGGCGTGCTTAGGAGAAGCGCCCAGGGGGGCACCACCTCCCGTCAACCCCCTCCCCCCCCCCCCACACACACACACATACACAACCATTTCATTACAAAACCGTAAAATACGTCTTTCGGAGCAAAGATTCCTTTCCTAGCCACGTTTTGCTCCTGCTCCTGGCCCCTTTCAAAAATTTGTGGATCAACCCCTTTCAGTTTTGAAATAGAGATTTTTGTGTTTTTAAAATAAGCAATTTTAAATGTGCTCCAGCCTTCAAGCTGTGTATCTTGCTTGCGGCCGAAACACTCGATGGGATGATTTGTCGGGTAGATCGTCGGGTTAACTGTTGTAAAATTAAAAAGAATTTCGAAAGCTGTCATTATTTTGCAGCGTCGTATATATAGATGTGTTGTCCCACTCAAAATACTTGAGAACATTCAGTCCTTTCCCAAAATTAAAAAGGCCTAACAACAAAACAGAATAAACTTACTTCGTAATAATTGTTTTGGTATAAAAGCTGTCACATTTTGTCTCTGTGGGAAGTTTGGACGGAGTTTGTTTTAATAGAAAACAGCAGTTTTTCAACGGGTTTTGAGAAAAATCCTTCATATAAATATTAATGAAAAACAGATGTCGAACACCGCACTTTTGAAGGACTTGCCGACCTATATTTATGTTTCAACCACGACAAAAAATGCCGAAATACTTCACTCTGTCTACCTTCCTCAAGTCTAAAGAGGGTCACCGGCTTGCAAATTTGAAACCTTTTATAAGAGGTGATCTCTCCGTAGGAACTTGCTTTTTATTTTCACCGCTTTAGAGGTAGGAATTCGTTACGTTTTTTGCTGCATTCGGCAAGCAAAAGAAAACAAATCTAAACAGGTGTGCCAGCGGCAGTAAAAGAGCTGTATCAGACAGAAATCGACGTTGTTTTCATTACTTTTAAGAACACGTATACCAACCGGCCGAATTTGCGTTGAATAGATCAGTGAAATGTTTTCAAATGTCTTTGCAGATTAATATCAAAGTCATCTAGTATTAACCAAACAGGTGGGTAGCACTATAGCTTTTCGCGCGGCGCTCTGACATGGTATATCCTATACGATATTCACCTCCAGACGAAATTTTCAAAATGGTGCCTCATTTTGTCGCTGTCACAGAAGAGGAAATTCGTCAAATGAACGAAGAAGCTTTTCCTGCAAACGCAAAATCCACCTGTTTGGTTAATACAGAAACAACTATCCCTCTAAGTGTCGGTGCCTAGCCGGTTAACAAATATCCCCCGAAGTGGAGGTGAATAGTGAAATATATTCTACCGACGCCATGAAAACTTGATAATAACAGAAGTTGCTAAAAATGATAATAACAACAAAAACAGTACAATTTATTAAGTGTCTACTGCATGCTCTAGGCGCTTTACAGAATCTAAAGAATTTATATGCTACAAAACACTTGTAGTATACAGCTATTTCAAAAAAGGTTGTCATAGTCAATAGTCGATGCTGGAACCGAAAGGAATTATGGGTACATTCTTAACGAGGGATAATG
>JAOBRG010346123.1:2194-13970 GCA_027574985.1 Umimayanthus nakama | reverse complement strand
CACAAATATCAAACTCCTTTCCTTATGCTTCCGTCTACGTTGTGTTCTGTTTTCACGGCGACGTAAGTGACGGAAGCGCAACGGAAGCAGAAACGGAGACGGAAGAAAAAGGAAATCTTCCGTTCCTTCCGTCTCCGCTTCTAGCCTGCGAGCCGGCTCTTTTCCCCCTCTTTATTTTTCTCTTTTCCCCCCCAAAAAATGAGCCGGCTCGCAGGCTAATCGCGTCAAATTACGTGCGTCAAATTCCAGTTTTTGCGTTTTCGTTCTACTCAGGAAAGAATTTGATTTCGGTATTTTGGCGGGTTGCGTTTTCTGGCGTTTTGGAGTGGACGGTCAAAAACAGACCGCGAAAACGCAAAATAATTACTACGTTTTCGTTCCGATAAAAACGTATTGTTCCAAAACGCACAAGTGTCAGACGATAACCCAGTGTTGACGAATGGTAAAAACGCATGAAAATATATCTGTTTTCAAACAAGAAAGAACTAAGTATGGACGGTATCTTAGACTAAACTCTAGATATTTTCTAAATTGGAATCAAATGTTTGCTCCATTTTAGGACCTCCCGCACACAGTTAGTAGGAGTAGGTCTGGGAGTAAGCGTGTGTGGGAATCATTGAGGTATCGCATGGAGTTCTCAACAGTGGCAATGGAGGTTTTTAGTCTCCAAGTGTTCACACATTAAATATGCCAAAACGCAAACAAACAGCAACTATCAAGTAGGCAGATTAAGGAAACTGAATAGTTTGAATGTCACGGTCCTTTTCAAGTTATCTGATTTTTTCAGCCTTATGGCAAAAAGAGTCAGTTCGCGGGTGCCAAACACAAAGATATTGGTTTAGTGGATTGGAATGTGCAAAAATAACATAAGAATACGGTTTTTATTGGTCACAAACGAGACTGTAGAGTCTGTCTACATTGAATTACGACACAGGTTTTGTAATTTAGTGCTGGCAGTACTTATCGGTGAATGTAGTACTAGATATCGAAGCAGTCTTGGATAAACTGAAATCATGATCTAATAATCGCAATGCAAGCAGATTTCATGTATTCCTACTGGACCGAGTTCTTCCATGATAATCCCAACGGAACAAAAACCAAAAACAGTTGAATGAAAAGCAGACGAACAGACAAAAAGAGATTAATGAAGTTCATTCATTGTGGTTCTTGTTCAGGAATCTAATTTTGTCTATTCTTTGGCAAACTGAAAGAGTCAGTTCGCAGATACGAGAAAACAAACTGCAAAAGAAATCGCACAGGGTTCAATGCAGTCGTACAAAACAATCCTGACGAGTCTGTGGAACAAAAAATACGCAAAAAACAAACAAGCAAAGAAAATACGATTGTTCAAGTGCATTACCGCCGCTCTTCCAAGGTCAGTTATCTGGTTTTGTTCTATCTTATGAGTTATTGCAAAAGCATCGGTTTAAAGAAACAGTAAAATGAAAGTAATGGTTTCTTAGTAGCTTGGAGTGTAAATAGGATAAAATAACACTTCTTGGTCACAAATGAGACCAGACTCAGATTAAATATAATAAACATTCGACATTTATCATGGACTGTGCTCAGTGTAGTGTAGTATGGTGTATGTGGACATTATTTTGTCTTGATAATAGCACTGAGAGATTCAGTGCAAACACAGTTGTGTTAGAACATAATTGAGCAAAACTTATTGGTTTAACTAGCAAAAGCGACAAGTACGAAAAGCCTGTCATTATCGCGGCTCTATTTCAGTTTAGTATCTGACTTTGTTCAGAAGGGTCAGCACAAATTGGATGAGAGTTAGACGAGATAAGGGGCCGATCAGAAATTATCTGCAAGAAGGGGTAGGGGGGGGGCACGAAATAATTCTTGTCGATTTGGGTGCGCCATCAAATCTATTCAAAGATGACGGCTGGGCCTTGAAAAACAAAAAAAAAGTTTGTTTAAATTCTGAGTATGCATTGCTGTTGTAAATTTAGCAATGACTGCAATGTTCTTGTTCACTTGCTAAAACTTACTTTTCTCTTTATAAGAGCAGACTTGCCCCAGTCTTTTAAGCAAATGTTTTGTAAAATTTCCGATCAACTCCGTGTTCGGCCGAGAATTACCGTTTCTCATAATAAAAAATAAATAAAATTTAGCGCGTACTCATCATACTGTGCATCCCCAGCAATAACTCAGCCTCCACCGGGCTTCAGTAAAATATTATTACAAAGAACAAGCGATTATTTCTTTAGTCAAAGTGGTAAGAAATTTCTGAGTGTGCCGCGAAAAATTTTACAACAAATTTGTTTGGCTACGACTTTTTGTGCCAGCTTTTAGGTGGGCCGCTCAAAAATATTTTGCTTTGGTTGTGAAAAAAACATGAATAGGGCACGCTATCACTTCAAAAAATTCAACATAACTGGTTCACTTTATTATTTTTAACTCAGTTTAAATACCTATTATCCGACAGCTTTTAGTTTCGGCTAAAAAATTCTACACTGTTTTTCGCTTGGTTGCGCAATATATAGTGGGTCGTTCCCACAATTAAGCAAAAGAAGGGTTGTGGCAGCTGAGATATCTATAGGGTTCTAAAAGTTTTCAACACCCTCTTACCCAAGCAAACATTTTTAGGAAGCCTACTAAGACCCCGTCCGCACTACACCGTTTTCAAACGAAAACGGCACTATTTTGTTCCGTTTTCAAAACGATTTGCGCCCACACTTATCGTTTCTGTATCGTTTTCGCTCGTCCACACAACGCGTATCCGTATTAAAACGCTTATATTCTCTTATAATCTCCCTCATTTCTTCCTTCATTACTTTCCTCGCGACAAATTAAAGTTGTCCTACTACGCTGAAGTTCGTCCTGGTCTTGCGTAGTACCATATAGGTTTTGGGGGCGCCGTTCGACCGAGTCATTTTCATTATCCTCGTTCTGCCCAAAGCCGGCAAGCTAAAAAGCTTTTTAACTTAAAACTTTTTAACTTCTGTTGTCTTCTTGAAAAAACCAAAAGGTATTCTCAGTGGGGTTAAAAGCGCCTCCAATAGCGTCAAAAGACTAAAAATAACAGCGATCAACAAGCGTTTGTCCGTTATCTTGGATGACTCACGGTTGAGTAGTCTGCAGACAACTGGTGTTGTTGTGGTGACGTCATCGTTTAAGACAGCATCGCCGTCCACACTACACAGGAGGAGCCCCACAGCGGTGGAACAGCGGTTGAGTTTTACACTGTCATACTGCTGTCAACACTAATGTCACAGCGGTGACAATGTGCCACAAGTGTATTATTAATGATAATTACAGTACTGTGACAGCGATGGCAGCAACATTAGTGTATCATCGATGTAAACTGACAACGGTGCAAAAACGGTGACAATGACAATGCTGTGACATTACTGTGCACACTAGTGTGACATTGGTGACAGCTGACAGCGCTGTGACAGCGGTGTCAACTGACAGCGCTGTGAAAGCGATGTTCACATTAGTGTGACAGTGATGTTTACATTAGTGTGACAGCGATGTGCACATCACTGTGAAAGTAGTGGCAACTGACAGCGCTGTCACAGTAGTGTACACATCGCTGTGACAGCGCTGTCAGCTGCCACCGATTTGACAGCGCTGTCAGTTTTCACCGCTGTCACAGCACTGTCAGCTGCTATCGCTGTCACACTAATGTAAACATCGCTATCACAGCGGTGTCAGCTGCCACCGCTGATACAGCGCTCTCAGTTGTCACTGCTGTAATAGCAGTGTCAGTTGCCATCGCTGTCACACTAATGTAAACATCGCTGTCACATCAATGTCAAAACCATTGATGTCACACCGCTGTGCTCGTTATCGCTGTTACATCGCTGTGCTCGTTTTCGCTGTCACAGCGCTGTGCACAGTGGTGTCTAACCGCTGTAGGATTCCTCCTGTGTAGGTAAACAACGTTTTCAAACATCAGCGCTTTCAAATATAAGCGTTATCAAACATAACCGTTTTCAAATTGTTCCAGTCTGGAGAGCGTTTTCGATTGGTTCTTTTTCGCTGATCGTTTTGTTGTAGTGTGGACGGTGGTCGTTTCGGAAAAAACAATATCATTTTCGTCTAAAAACGGTGTTGTGTGGACGTGGTCCTAATTTCATGCAAAAATACCATGAAAACACTTGCTGCTAGTGTTTCTGTGAAGAACTCCTGAAAAATTTCGAGCCCCTTTAAATTTTTTTTCATTGCAATTCTCCTTATATTTTAATGCCAGATTCCTAAAATGATGCTTGAAAATGTTTAAGTATTAACCTAGGTAAAAAAATTTAAATACAAATATAGAATTGCATAAATTTACTTTGTTCCATAAATAATTACTGCTTTGATCAACTAACTAGTTCATTAATTAACTTAACTAGTTATGAGCTTTGCTGGCGGTAGTCATACAAAACGTATTACTTGTTTCCGAAAAATGTTTTCTTTCTAGTAAGTACTAATCTTGAGCCAAAGTATTCGGCATTACAATAACGGGTTCTTCATACCTGTCTGTGTTTGTCCAAAATGGTTCCGCGAAACAGATACGTGTCCGGAAATCCCTGGGACCGAGCACATTCTCGCACACTGACAACGCGGTGTTGCTTTGCATGGAGGACTCGGCCCTAGCATAGATAAAACTCTCTCAGAAACTAGTTGCTTTGGCTTCGATCGAAGACTATCATAAAAACGATTCCAATTTTAATTAATAAATAACAGTCGTGGCTGTTAGGTACCTGTAATCAAATGGCACCAACTAACTTGCATTTATATATTGTTCATCAGGAGTACGAAAGAACAGAGTTGACTACAGATACAAGATGTGCAGAACATTTTCATGTCTTAACCAATGAGGCGAACGGTTTAATTACTTATGTAATCAGCATCTTTCTGCATCCCTTGCCGTTGGCCTGCATAGCTTTTACTTGGACTTATGATGATTACACCCAAAAGATCTCAAGAATTAGCCGAAAGAACGAGTTAAAGCGCTGACCTGTTTGCCCATGGGCTCGGGGTTGGTGATTGTCGTACTGAAGTACCCGTCCCACTCCAGCCTACCGTAGAGGCCCGCCCAGTGGTTGTGTCTGTTGCCCGTATGTGGCAGGCACCAGGGAATCAGTGTGTTGAGCTGTCGGTCAGCGGGGTCACACGGCCTGCCTTCTGCGCATGAGCACACGCCACGCAGGTTGCCGTTTGAACTGCTGCCATTTTTCTTGTCATGATGTGTGTATTCGCTAGTAAAAAAAACCCAAGTAATATACTTAGTAATAACGACAACAACAACAACAACAGCAACCATAACATAAATAATAATAGTAATAGTAATAATAATAATATTAATAACAATAATAAATAAAAAATAATAATAATAACATAAGCAAAGATCTTTATTGGTAAAATTCATCCAACGTGACATTTACTTAGTTTAAAAAAAGGTTATACGAATAACTAATATTACAAAAAAACTTTTAATAATGAAAAAATAAGCAAAAAATGTAGAGTTATTTTAAATTACTTGATAGATATCTGTTTACAAAACATTGTTCGAGCCTTTCCGTTTTGACAAACTGCAGCACACACTCTTCCGAAATTGTATAAAAACTTGTATAAAATTTTAAATAGTTTTCTATTATTTTGTTTTAAAAAACTTCAGAAACCTTTGGAAAATTTTGAAAATGTAATGTTGGGAAATGTATTCAGACCCACATGATATTTAAGTATGCCACTAGGATTCAAAAATACAGCTCGTTTATATTATCAATATTTGATTATTATTATTAATAATTTACACTAGATATTGAATTTCTGGTAATCTGAGTGGCTCTCTACTCACGTTATAAATCCCATATCCTGTAGTTTGTCCAAATATGGAATCTGACAATTTTGTTCGCCGAAAATATTTTCTTAAATTGGCCGTAAACTCGAATGGGAAGAAAAAAGGAGGTATTTTGATCTGCAAATATTACATTTAACATTTATTCAACGAACGCGCGTTGGATATGAGCTTCTAGATTGCGGATGAGGTGTGGAGTATCGAGTCGGCTATCATAAGCTCATATCCAACAAGCGTGAGTTTTCGGCCCATGATTTTAGGGGAAAATTGTCCGTGATACCTGTAGAACTGTCACTCTTCATATTTAGACAAATTGCAGTATATAGGATTTATACCGTGAGTAGAAAGCCAATCAGATTACAGGAGTTTCAATATCAAGTGCTTGGTATTTAATAAAAAACAATAGTCTACTTCACAATTCCTGGAATGTAACCAAGCCTCTACATGAAGCCGAGGCAAAGGTTGTCCTGGTACAGATAGAGAAGTGGAAATAATTATCATAAGAAAATAACTTGTTAGCATGTCTTTTATTTCCGCTTCTTTAACTGTGCCAGGACAACTTGGCCTCGTTTTCATGTAGAGGCTTGGTTAACTTTCAGGAACTGTGAAATGAACTGTTATTCCACTTTTGTATGCTGAATGTGAGCTTTTGGTAGCTGACTCGATGCTCCGCACCTCGTGCGCTATGTAAAACATATCCAAAGCGCTTTTGTGGAGTAATTGTTAATTCACACACACCGCAACTCGTTCAACCTTAACTTGAGCTACTTACAGCTTTCGGGTGTAGGATCCGCCGGTTAGAGGAACGACGATGTTGGGAAGTTCTCTCCAGTCTGAGCCGGGGGCCGTTGGAATGTGTCTCATGCGGGCCTCTACGAGGGCGTTCATGGCCTTACAGATATGGTCCCTCAGAATTGGCTGCTCCTCGTTGCCGCGGATCTGAAAATAGCAAGTAAAAATAGTGCTGAAACAACAAGCAAATCAGCTAATCATTACCGGCATCTTGAAAATAGTACCAACATTAATTCTTAAGGTAATGAAAATTATAGTTCCTGGATAGCTAATAGTTAAAGATTAGACATCAACTGAAGTAAACTAGATCTTTCAGTTGGAAAACAATTCTTAAGAGAAAAATTCTTCGACCGAGACAGTCAAACGTTGTGACACATGCCGCGAACTGAGACTCCATCCGTTGTCGCGGTTTGCGACATTGACTCTCCGTTGTATGAGATCTCAACCAAAACATGTCTTTGTAAGATTGAAACAAGTTCCGCGTTAAACAGTGGTCCACGCCTTAACTACTTAAATGAAACATGAGTTATCCGATGTACAATTTTTTATGCGAGATTTCACCCATTATCTCCTTTTGGGAAAGCGGATAAGTTATCCGTTATACGAGCTTCAACCCTTTCGTAACTCAAGTACTTCGTAATTCAAGATTTACCCCGTTGTAAGGTAAGTTCTTCGTTATACGAGATTCCTTTCAGTTTTGTAAAAAAGCTTCTCCGTTATACAACATTTCACCCTTTTGTAAGAAAAGTCCTCCGGTATATGAGATTTACCCTGTACCTGTCTTTGGAAGTGTGATATTGGTTCTCCACCATACGATATTTTCTCTTCCATGGCACCGTTGGGAATCTCGGGTAGGTCGGACATCGCATCCCGTACTGTAATTGTCCGGTAGGGCGTTGAGCTGGTCCTCTTAATATTTGACATGTACTGGCGGAGTTAGGCACAAAAGTTGTACCACGTCAGTCTGATATTCATTCTACAGATGTAAGCTTTTCTTAAAATAGGTGTTTTTTGTTCGTTTTTTCGTTATTTTCACAAGAATACAAAGCGTTTTTTGTGGGAAAAAGTATAACGGGACTGGATGTTTTCAAAATGAAAGAAAACAATAACTCTGTAAAACTATTCCAGTCGGTATGGGGTTTAGAATACCGAAAAGCTTTCGTGCTGTTGTAAGAACCGTAGCGGATTGGTCTTCTGTGGGACATATTTTCCTGGCAACCTTTTCGTGCCGAAAGTTTTCGAAAGTAATAAGTCACGTATCAGATACAATATTTTGGCGCGAAAAATTGTTGCTATTTACACTGCAACGCAACGACTTTGTGTTGGTATGTTTTGGAAAGGGGGGGGAGGGTCCTGTCCAGTCTACGTTTTGTAAGCTCGTGAACACAATATATGAATGACCCCAAAACAGAGTTCACACACAAGCTTGAGACTGCACCTTCATGAATTTTCCTTGACACTTACATGACCTTACATTGTACCATTTTTATACGGATACTGACTGTGATACGTCCAAGAACGAAAGAGGGGTTTCAAAGTTCACCGAGCGTTCACAATACTAATGACGTACTTTTCTGACCAACACACCTTCTGGTCATCTATCACGACGGTCAGCTGACATGCGCGAGGGGCGAAGCAATGAGTGGGCTCTGGGTACAGCGGTAACACCTCACCTGGCGCAGCCGCCATGATGATGGCCCTGCATAGGAAACGAGAACAATTCCAACATAAGTTCTTCTGCGAAGTCTTCTCAACAATCTAAAACAAGCTCTGTGCAATTTTGAAATAAGGTTAGCTGGCGTGGGAAAGCGAATACTTCAGCTATCGCTTTGTTCCTGCTCGCTTCATGAAAAAGCGGAAAAACCCCGACTTAAACGCTAGCATGTGCCAATGGACAACTACAAAATGCTCAGAGGACCCCATATACTCTTGCTGTCTTGTAAGGATATTTCTTGGCCAGTTTTGACCAGAGTCAAATTTAAATCTGTTATGTAAACTATTTCTATAAGCACTTAGAACTTCCCTTACGAGGAAAACGTTAGTTTTAGTCTAAATTCAAAATAGACAACGCGAAAATCATACAGGGTTGCCACTATTAACTGCATGGATGTGAAATTCAAGGAATTTTCCAGGACGTTTCAGGACCTTTTCAAGCAAATTCAATGACCTTTTTTCCAAAGAGGTTTGTTATTCTGTATATTAACTCAGCATTGAGCTTTACAAGACTTGCTTCTGGGGAAGATTCGAGCCTCTGTTTTGGTTTTCATACATTGTTACATCAAAAGTGTTATGTCTGGCTGTGACAAACAACTCAATGTGGTTATAAGTTACTGTCAAAGGTGAAAAACTTTGCCCATTTCAAGATTTTCAAAGACCGCAACCCAAATTAAAGGACTTCTCTTGCCATTTCCAGGACTTTCCAGGATTTTCAAGGACCGTTGTAAGCCTGACCATACAACAACAGCAAGGGCAACTCACCTTCGTCTAGTTTGTGGGACACCGTACGAACCCGCCTGGAGAACTCCGAACGTGCACTGTGGAGCAACAATGACACAACTCACGTCTCAACAACTTGGGCGGGGGGGGGAGAGCACTCAAATACACTTTTTCTGCCCTTTTCTAATTCTCAGGGTCTGACTTTGAATTTGAAGGGTTGAGGCCGGTTCCCTCTTTCAACGAGAGAAACACTGCAGTTGCATTGGAGAATAAGTATTGGTAGGATTAAGAACCGTAATTTCGGCCGTAAGTTTTGTATAATTTTTGTTACTAATCTCCTCTTGAGGTGTGGTTATTAAAGAAGGGAGGACGGATCCTTATAGTGCGGATACAAAAGCCGTGAACACGTATATCTATTTGTGGAATGTTTTTCTCAGCCAACCAAAGACGAGGTCCTGACCATAAAAAGGGCTTGCCAGCGGATTGCCGTTTAACAATCAAACGTTTCGAGGCAGCCATACTCTTAAATTTCAAGTTCCGAAGGGGCACAAAGATATTTTTAGATACACTTTTCCCCCTAGAACTACAACCGAATGGAACAAACTGCCTCAAGAAATTGTTTTATCCAGTTCTTTAGATTCTTTTATAACCTAACTCAAGTGTTTTAAGAATTAACGAAGTTAACCTCAATTGGTATTTATTTTCCTTTAAAGTCTATCTACAAATCTTTAATATGTGTATTTTTATATATTTACACGTATTATCTTACAGTCTGCGTGATGTCCCCTTGGGATTTTGCAGACTTAAATTTTGTAAATGTAAATGTAAAGTGTTTAGATAGGTAGAAACCTTTATTTAAAAAGTAATGTCAAAGATGTATTTCTCAGAGCAGTCCCGTCAGACGCCCGTGTACAGGCGAACATACTAACACAATTGATTCCACAGATAGTTGTACAACAAAAACATTCTAAACACAACAGAGACAAAAAAAACTAGCAACTAGTAGTAAAAACTAGTAACTTTATTAATATGATAAAAATAACAACTAATGTGAATGATAATGGTTAAAAACAAGGCAGCCATGAGAATAAAACGATTTCTCATACATTTCTGTTCCAACAAGGGGCAATTGCAGCAAATTGTTCTGTCGGGAAACGCGAGCGAATCTTATTGTTAAAAATGAAAAAAATGATCGTTGATACATTTCTTTACTATATTTGAAATATGTGTTTCACGCCTTCTTACTAAGATTGGCCACTTTAGATTGTCCATGGCATAACAGAGTCGCTGTCATAAGCGCTCAGAATAACTATCATGAATGAAACTTTCAGCCTCCTCTTCAGTGCAAGATACCTGTGCATATATTACGAACGGTATATCGTAAAAGCTTCTTCCAACCTGCACTTGAGATGAAACATTGTAGTCGAACCTCTTTAATACGGAACATCGAAGGAACAGATCAAAGCGTTCTAACTAGAGGTGTCATTCAGAGGAGGGTGATGTTACTCGCAAAACATCTTAGGTAAAATATAAATTCGGTTTCATTTGCCTCTGAACTTCGTTGAGTGAACATCTCCCGGCGAAGTAAAATGAAAGCGTTTTATCGCCTTAAGTGGTTTTTGAGACCTTGGAAAACAAATGAGGTAACTTCCATCAAGTCAAGTCCTTTTTTATTACCATAATTTGGGAAATTGCCATAAGTAAAGTACGGATCATTAACCACAAAACTTCTCATGGAGTTTCTCCAGTTATCCAGTTTACTTCATGAGGTGTAAAAGTATGAAGTCAAGCAAACGTTTATTTGGAAAACCGTATTTTGCTTCTTTGGTTTGCAAAGCTCTGAAACACTTCACAAAAAAGGGGTCCTTTTGGCCTCACTGTGATTGGTTATTTTTGTCACGTGATGAATCATCACACTCCTCTGGGTGTCAGTGTTTTAGCCATATTTTTTCAAAAGTAATTGGCTGCATGCGCATTTTGTCAGAACCAAATGAAGTGTCCGTGTTATATAGGTCTCGACACCCAGATGTTTGACTGTAATTTACAACATGAAAATTGTCCGGCTTACCTGGTAGCCCATCCTAAGCAAGCACCTCAAAGTTAGTTTGAGCACCATGCTTTTCTTGAAAGACACAAAGTTCCTTACATTCTCCAACACAAAGAACTTTGGTCTGTAGTAGTCACAGTAGCTCAGATAAGAGGAAACGAGGGAGTTCTGTAGATGTGAACAGAACACACCGTCACTTTCAAATCATTACGAATCGCAATGAAATAACAGAACACAACGTCAAGACAAACAAACATTTGTTAAGGTACTTTGAGTACAAAATGAATTTTGTCAGGCATGGAGGTACTAAGGTTATCTCCCATTAAGATACCAAATTTCCTGATCCTTGCCTGACCAACAGCAAAACTTCCGTAGCTGACCTTGTCTGTGGTAACTTACTCAATTCATAAATAACAATTGGGTAAAATGTGACGTCACATTCAAACACGTTCAAAACAAAATCACGTTACGAAGAGGTTTCGAACTTCTCTGATCAAAATATAACATTTTCCGGACTTTTACCTGACCTTGAAAATAAACGGTATTTAATTTTTCCCTGACTTGTGGCAACCCTTGGTAATTCTTAGGGAAAATTTATCGGGCAGAAGAACCTTAATCCTTAAATAAAGTAACAACACTTACAATCTTAACCGCAAAAAGTCCTCAAATTAAACGAGCAAAGTAGAGTTTAATCTCATTGA
>JAOBRG010346101.1:0-13971 GCA_027574985.1 Umimayanthus nakama | reverse complement strand
TTCCCCCCCCCCCCCACCCTCAAACGGCACATAGACGTTTCTCGTAGTACAAATCGATATGTGTAGCTCCCCAAAAATACCCAAAACATAGGGATTTTGGGAGAAGACAATTTCTAAATTTGAGATTTTTTTGGTATTAAATCGAGCCTCTGTGGGACCCAACCACCATCGTTAATATTTATCTGAGTTGGAGCCCCTTCGGAGAAAAGATGTCAAGTACATACGGTATTTTGTTCCTTCATGTGACAACAGATATAAAAAGAATTGTGGCTGATGACCCCAGTTCTAAGTCCAAAGTGTTTGTGTATTTAGCAAGATCTTTGCAAGAAAAAGTAAATAATTTTGTTTAACCCTAGAAGGCATAAGGTAAAAATAGTTCCACGAAGGCATAAGGGGGGGGGGGGTCAATCTGACCCAGCCCCTCGACTTTTGACACCTTTCATCCGATTGTCTTGATATTTGGTATATAAAGATCTTCCAGTGTATTTCATTTAATTAAAACCACGTGGTAATTAATTGGTTTCTCTGGCAACCAAATCAAAATAAATGACGTCACTGCGGCCGCCATCTTGGATTTTCGAAATTTCAGATTTTCTAACTTAACACTGATTTTGGTGAGAAAACATGGTTTAGCGATTGGAATATACGAAACTATAAGAAATAAAGTGAAATTGTCGGTATTTAGGCAAAAATACTAGAAGTTTTAGCGAAAAACTCAAATTTTGTAGGCAACATAAGGGTTGCGTAACTTATTACGATGACGTCATCAGTCGTGATGTCACCTAATTAGGATCAAAAGATCTGTTAACAAACAAAGAACAGTTGTGCCAAATCTTTTGGATATCGGTCACAAAACAAAAAATTTAAGCCAAAAAAATCGAATGGGAGTCAGATTGACCCCCCCCCCCCCCTTATGCCTTCTAGGGTTAATAAAGCCAAGATACTAATTTTATAGCTTCCTAGCTAGTTTGCGTGACTGAAAGTGTTAGGTCGGAAGTTGAACTTGTGTGAAGAAGCTGGAATCAACTCTAAAATGATTGCTTCAAACTGGTTTTTCTCGTTCCTTCACTTCACAGATGCTCAATGAATTCATTGCAAGACAGCTGGAGTACCAAGTGATGTACGACGTGTACTCGTCAATATCCGGGAACTGGACTATAAGGAACAAGATACGAGAACAGGTCAGCGGTTGCTTGACAGAAGAAGTATAATGGAGGCATGACAAATTTGGGCACTCTCTAATTTTACTTTCCAATTAAAAGTTCTGGAAATTTTCAATGGCAAATGATACGGTGAGATGGAAAAGGCGGAACGCCTAAAGATCAGAGGTAATCGGAAAGTTTCCAATGGAGTGTCTTGTCCAAGTTTTCAGTCATGTGCCACTAAAGTCCGGTTGCAGCTTCGTAAGATGTTTTACAGGTGGTTGTCTAACTTCCAGTGAGACATTATCGCGTCTGTTGTATTACCGGCCGCAATCCCTCTATTAAACTCCCAGGCTAATGTAGCCCCATTCATATAGATGGCAATTTTCTTTGTTAAAACCAGAATGTGTTTCAGTGTACAAATGAAATATTGCAAATGTCTATATTGTATAAGGTAATACTGTTATGTTCATGTTTATCAGATTATAAACTCCCTGGCTTCGCTAGATTCTATACATTGAATAAATTGCAGTTTTCTGAAAGGTGTGGTTCTTTTTCCTCGGCATGCCTTTTAAGTTATTCAGTTCACCAGACAGGACTATAGATCTGATGATACTCGTAATATTGAGTCCTTAAAAGTCTGGAAAAATTGTTAAGCCCCCCCCCCCCCCCCTCCCCCACACTTTTAAAGTAGCTCCGCGGTCCCGGCGCCCCCAGTCTGAAAGCACAAAAAAATAATAAGCCGCTGAAGTACGACCTTTGATAATTTAACAGGTTTGTAAAACACTTGACACGCTGATCATGGCGATGGTGACCCCAACATGGAGTGGAATGATGGAAGCATCCCTTCGGTCCAAGGGTACGATGGAGTCACTGGTGAAGGACAAGAAGGACGAAATTTCAGCGGTAGAGAGGAAAGTCACGTGGGAGATTACGGGTAAGTAGTGCGTGACATGAAAAGACAGCTCGTTGTGCAACGCTAAATGTGTGTGACATAGCGCAATAGTTCGTGTAACTCATATTAACCCTAGAAGGCATGGTAAAAATAGTTACACGAAGACATAAGGGGGGGGGTCAATCTGACCCCCCTCGACTTTTGACACCTTTCATCCGATTGACTAAATATTAGGTATATATAAAGAATTTTTATTAATGTTTCAATTAATCGAAACCACGTGGTGCTTAACCATAGCAACCAAATCTAAATAAATGACGTCACTGTGGCCGCCATCTCGGATTTTCAAAATTTCAGATTTTCGAATTGAACACTGAAAATGGTGAGTAAGCATGGTTTAACGATTGGAATATACAAAATTATAAGAAATAAAATGAATTTGTCAGTAATTAAGCAATAGTAGTCGTATTTTTAGCAAAAAATTCCAATTTTGTAGGCAACATACCGGTTGCGTGACTTATTATGATGACGTCATCAATTGTGACGTCACCTAATTAGGGTCAAAAGATGTGTTCACTAACGAAGAAAAGTTGCGCCAAAGCTTTTGGAAGTCGGTTAAAGAAAAAAAAATTTTACACCGCAAATTTTTTGGGGTTGGGGGGAAATTTTGCCCCCCCCCCCCCCCCCCCTTATGCCTTCTAGGGTTAATGAGACCGGGACAGTATTTTGTGACATAAAAAGACAGTTTGTTGTGTCACGTGTGTTTAACAGGTCAGGGTTGCGTGTTAGTCATTTTAATTATCTCATTTGGAAGATAACGGATCGGTGTTAATTATGTAACAATAATAATTATTTCGTTGTGTCACGCTAGATGTCCATGACCAAAGTTAACAGTGTGTGTTGGTCTTATTAATTAGCTTATTTGTTCCTTTTACAGAGAAAATTTCAGGTACCGTACAGTCTACTCTAGCTGAACTGCAAATTGAAGAAAAGCTGAAGGAAATGGCGAAATTTCTAAGGCCAGTGGTGAGTATTTTACAATGCATATCTTCTAATGAATCGGTGCCCCTCTTCATTCATTGAACAGTGTAAATTGTGGAAACAATTGCCTTGCTTCAACTCTCGCTACAATGCAGTACAGTAGACTTGGTAGACACTTGCGCGTTGCTCCAACTCACAGCAGAACAAGTCACAGCACAGGTCAGCTCAGCAGAGCTCAGCACAACATAACCAGCACAGCACGGCAAAGAATGGCACAATGCAGCATCTTATACTACACGGCACGACCCGGTCGGCACATTATATCACGGCATGGCACAGCACAACACATCACATCACGTCACGGCACAGTACGGCACAAGCACAACAAGTCACAGCTCAGCTCAGCACGGCTTTACACAACACAAAAACAAAATAGCGCAGCTCAATTCAATACAACCCAACACAAAACAACACAACACAACACGAGACAGCTCAGCTCAGCTCAGATGGCTTTACACAACACAACACAGCACAGCTTAGCACAACACAACACAGCTCAACACAACTTAGCCAGCATAGCACGGCACAATACAACATCATCTACTACAGGGCACATCACATCACGACACGGCAAAGCACACCACGCTACAACACACAGCTTGATACAAAATATTGCAGCAGAGTAAAACTAACAAGATAAACCGCAGCTCAGGACCGTGACGTCACGGCACAACATGGCACAGTAGAAATCTGTGTTTTTACTTGGTATATGTGAAACGTTTACCAAATCTTCTAACCCCGTTTCGTGTTTTGTAGATGAAAGAAGCTCTTGAAAAGGCGAAAGAGATTTTAACAAAGAAACTTGATGAAGTTATAGAGAAAGCCAAAAACTGTACCGAAAAGATTGACTCGGTTTTGGAATCGGTGAGCAAGTTACACTTATGCCTATTTTTGTTTTATCATTGATGTTATATCGTTCCATTTCTAGAATTGGAGCTGATCTTCAATACTTTCTTTTCATCGGTAGTATTGGGACATTCTCGATAAACTTCCACGCACGTACAATTTGATGTTACAGACGTACAGAGTTCTACAAAGGATTACGCACGAGTTTCCTAATAAGTTTTACAAAGAGTTTAATTTTTACAAAAGTGATGTCATGAACATTGGAAAGCAGTACGCCAATGAGGTAAGAATGATCTTTTGTCCACTTAAAATCACTAGCAATACCAGCAGTCAAAAATTGACGTTCGTAACTTTGATCACGAGAAGTCTTTGCAACCCAGGGTGGGTACTCCCATATATTGGTTTTGTGGGTATGTGCCGCTGTAAAGGATATGGTATCCACACCATTTACTCTGGAATAAGGTCTAGTAATCAATTAAAATTGGTCTTGAAAAGGGATCCGTCTACACGGATGACATAATAAGTACCTAGTGAAGCTAGTCTGCAGCAGGGTAAGGACTAAAATTGGTACTCTGGTTTAGGGTCACAAAACTTGCGAAATTTACTCTAGTGAAGGGTAGGAATTTCGCCAACACAGCGAAACACCCCAACCCAAACTACATTGGAGTACACCCCCCATCGGGCTTTCCGATTTGTATATCTTGAATGAGTTGTGTTGTTGAGCCATGAAGTTACGTTAGAGGTTGATTTTAACCCTAGAAGGCTAAAGGGGAGGGGATCAATGTGACCCTCACACCCCTCGATTAAAATTTTTCTTTCCAAACCAACTTCCAAAAGCTTTGGCAGAACTGTTCTTTGTTTGTCAACACATCTTTTGATCACGATTGATGACGTGCGTGCCTTATCAGGGTGACGTCACGATTGATGACGTCACCATGATAAGGCACGCACTTATGTGTTGACTACAAAAGTACAACTTTTTCTTTAAAGGCTTTTATTTTCACCTAAATACTGACAACTTTACAATATATCTTACATTTTTGTATATTCCAATCGCTCAACGTTGTTTTCTCATCATTTTCAATGTTCAATTCGAAAATCTAAAAATTAGAAAATCCATGATGGCGGCTGCAGTGACGTCATTTATATTTTTGTGGTTGCCTTGGAAAGTAATTGACACCACATCGTTTCGCTAACTGTAATTGAAAGAAAAAAGAAAAGTCTTTATATATACCAAATATCAAGCAAATCGGTTGAAAGGTGTCAAAAATGGAGGGGAGGGGTCCGATTGACATCCCCCCTTATGCTTTCTAGGATTGAATTAAAACTTAAGTTATATTTTATTTTGAGACTTTACCTACTTTTGATAGCTGTCCCAACTTTGGCTTTTGTGTCATCGTCGTGGGACCAGTTTAATTAAAAGTTAGTGTAATGCACAACTTTAAGAATCTCAGACTAACGCCTTATGTAACTCTTCCCGACCCATCCCCCCCCCCCCCACCCCAAACTTTTTGGATTTGAACAATCGTGAAGAAATAAAAAACAATGAAAGTCTCATTAATCCTGTTGAACACTTTGATCTCACCGAATACCATGGCCTTACTAGTACAAATAGTAGGGTATGAAATGGATGTATTGAAGTAACTTACGTTTAATTGAAACAAAGTAAGTTGATCTGTTGAGGCAGCTCTGTCCAAAGGACTTTATATTCCCTACAATGTGCGTAAATTTTGTTCGTTAGCGATAACGTCTAAGAAATAAGATTGGCCTAAAGGCTGATTCAGTTTAGAGGTAACTTGCAGCAAACTGACGCACACTTTGCTGCCTGCCAGCGTTGCTACTGACCAATTTAGTTTTGTTGCGCCTTTTTGTGTTTCTTCGACACCCGTCACATGGTATCGATGTCATCCTCAATCAAGCAAAAGCTATTTGCGACAACATCGTGCGTTGGTATAACCTTTAAGCTAGTCGTTTTATATTTATTGATCTGATTATCCGTTTGTTCCCTCCTTTGCACATGTTGTTAGAAGGTGGATGCAGCCTTATGTACTTATTGATCCGATTATCCGTTTGCCCCTTTCGTTGTTAGATGGTGGATGCAGCCGTTTGTACGTTCGAGGAGAGCTTCAAGAAACTCTCCACGGAAGGGGAGGCTACCAAGGAGCTTGATGGGTCCCAAGTGTCCGAGCTGATGGAGACCATCAAACAAGATGTACTGAAGGTCGGTCGTTTGTCTGTCAGTTCGCTCACTTTCTGCTTTAGCTTTTTGCCGATTTGCAAGTGTTTAGACGTTTGTTGTTGTGGTTGTACAGTTTGTGTAATCCGAGGAACGAGAACGAATGTTCGGTAATTGTTTTGTTGGTGGCTTAGGTCGCTTTCCATTTATCCGGCCTGGCCGGTCCAACCAGTCGGTTCTTAAATGTAACGCACGCGTTGTCAGAACTGGTTCTGGCCAGAATGGCCCTGCTCATGGATCAGAGCCGCTCAGTTCTCCCGCTCCGGTCGGCAAAAGAGCGAGAACTCGTTGAGTTGTGGCGGGAAAAATGTACGCGCGCGCTTTGCACCTTTCCATATAAACTGGTCAGAACCAGTCCTTTTCGGCCGGCCAGAACGGACCAATGGAAGGCGACTTAAGTTTTAAATATTTTAAAAGGACTTTCAGCAACGAAGACGGGAACGTCAACGAGAAAGTTACAAAACAATACACTTAATTACAGATTGCAATGACTTTACGCGGGAATGCAACCAGCTTTCAAACTTTCCATCGTCTTCCTCAGTAAACAGAACGTGAAAATCTAAATTTTTTTGGATATCATGAGCACGTGAATAACAAAGCATGAACCATTTTAGTCTTCGCGCGGCTTCAAAATGAAAACTTTTAGTTTTATGTTTACACAGCTCCATGCAAAATCAAATTGAAACGAAATAGAAAGGAAAACGAGAAGTTTAAACTTCTGCAGCCGGTTTCGTTGACGCCACCGTCCTAGTTGCGTAAAGCCCCTAGTATAAACTCAGTCGCTCAACTCAGCACATCAGTATTAAACGATAATTAACTAACTCACTAATGCCAGGCTATGCTTTACGTTACATTGCATAACATTGAATTACAAGACATTCAGTACAGTGTATGCTAGAATTACAATACTTTACATTACACTACATTCCATTTCACTAGATTCAATACCTATATGTTTACTTCATTTGCTTTACCTAACCTTGCAGAAATATGATGCTGACATCGAGCCGACAGTGAATGCGTTCTGCATATCAGGAGCTAAGGAGGTAATTCGTCGGACTGTCCGTGAGAAGCTCGACGTGCCTTGCAAGCCGGTAAGTTCCAGTTTAGTGTAGTAACTGCTTGCCGGCCAGCAAACGGCCTGGGGACGAGTCACAACGAATTCAAGTGTAGGGGATGGAAGCGGAATCTCGAATCATGAACCACGGCTAAAAAAAGTGAAGGAATCATGAACCACATCATCTCGCAGGCAGTAAATCATGAATCATGGAAAAAAATGAATCATGAATTTTTGTCTCATGATAACACAAATAAATCATGAAAAAATTCTATAAGTGAATCATGAATCATTGGTCGAAAAATATCTGGGAATAGCGAATTATCATACAGAAAAGATTCCGCTTCCACCTCCGATTAAGTAAAGGATTCTTGCTCATTTTAATGTGTACAAATTAAATGTAAAAGCTAAGTAAAGTTAAAACTCTTTGCCGGTGTACCTGAAATAGGACAGTAGGACGCAGCACACAGTCTTAAACTAGATGTTGATCGCTGCGCGTAAAGCACTCGACGAATGAATTTCGGGCAAGCAAAACATGATTTCGCTTGCCGTCACTGTAATAGTTTTATGAAATGCAGTGAAAGGAGCAACCAGGCAAGAAATTGTTGTGAACGTGTGAGCTCTGCAATACTGTATTAATTTTTTGTAAAGACAACACATAATGTTTGTCCAAATACTGATCAATCCAAAAATGCTTCGCGCGCACGTTCGTGCGGTCAGCTATAAGTGTGCTATCAAATCGTTAGTTTAACAAATGCCGGGGCATATCTTATTTAGGGTATTATTTGATATATTTATTAGACCCTTTTCACCTGTCACGTTTAAACAATATTAATGTTTATGTATGCTTAATAGTGCTCAGCGGCCAAACCTTGCTAGTTACGATACCCTGACACAGTCTCTGTTTATTCAACACCAAACAAAGCGCCCTTTTGAAGCTTGCAGTACTTAATCAAGGCTTAATTGATTGAACTTGTTACTAATTTTATTGGTAATAAGTAAAAACAAAAGTGGTAATAAAGTCAACGAAAATAGAAATACAGAAATAACCCGCGAGTAAGAACCTAAATTTTAAGAACCTGTTAGGCTAAAATTTAGCAGTTATACCCCCTCTATGTAAAGAACCCATTTAGCCTAAAGTTTGAAATCAGGTTCTTAATTTTTCGAATACAACCAATTTTGTAGAAAATAGTGGGCTGACATTGAGACACCTACAAATGAGCATTATTTTAGTTATCACTGTCATACAATGTTAATAGTAATCACTTATAATAAACATGTGCATTGGAGAAGTCTGAAAACTATTAAAAATTGACTATCAGTGCTACTGTAAAACTTACCAGAAATTAAGAACCTATTTTTATAAAAGAACCTAATGACCCTAGATTTTTGTTACATACAATTTATGTAAGAACTTGTTTAGCCTAACTTGCAAAAGCACAGGTTCTTACTCGCTGGTTTTTACGGTAATAAATTGATAATCTGATAAAACTATGTTTCAGCAAAAAGTTTAACGAGTTATTGATTACATTGATTTTGTACACGTCATTCAAGTGATGGCATCTTTGTTCAGATGATGTTTATGCGTAAGGTGTTGTTGTCAGTCTTAAGCTTCGTTCTCTCCGTACAGTTGATCGAACCCGTTGACAAAGCAATTCCTGACGCCTTCAACAAGATCATGTCAGTCGAGGACAAGTATGAAAAGTTTGTTGAGAACACACTTTTCGAAGTTATACGAAAAGGTGGGTGCTGTTTCCACGTGTAGAGAAAACGGGGTAGAAAGGGATGAGTATTGAAGTGCATCTCATTAGGCACATGCAAGTACGTAACACCTGAAGAGAACACAGGGTAATGTAGACAGGGATGAGTATTGAAATGCATTTCACCAGGCTTATTCATGTAAAGAAAACGCATTTTGGGGCCACCTTGATAAACGGTAAATTCTGTTTTAATGTCTAAGTCCGCCCTTGGCTAAATGAATCTAGGGAAGCTACGATCCGGGGTTATTCATGGATATGTATGGTTATCCCTCGGACGACCGAGCAATTTACTGTAACAAATTTACCCAGGGGGGATCATTTAGACCCCCCCCCCCAAAGATTTTCCACATGGTTCGCCATCTTTTTGACAGGAATTGTAATAAGACATTTTTGCCAGTTAGCAAGATAAAGTTGTCCAAAACAGTTAATTGCGCAAATAGCTTATTCGTTTGACTTGATTCTATAACCATAACATTCTAAAGTCATCCACACCTTCAAAATTATATACCCCTGGGATATTTACTCAGGAGTCGATCAAGCACTTTTCAAAATGGATAAATTCTGTAAAAAGGAGATGACTTTTCATTAACTGATTACTAAAGTATGTGATGTGGGAACTTGCTCCTTTATTTTTCTTATGTCATAAAGTGGGGGGTGACTAGTCACTCGTTCCAACTCCCCTGGATCCATCCTTGCTACTGAATATTGCCACTTTATGAACGATTCGGACGAAACGGGGATGTTTCGCTAGGTAGGTGTAATGATTGACGGCAACGTTCAAAAGTACCGTGATTGTGTTCAAGATTTTTCATATAAGTTGAAATCGCCTTCCTTTTGTGATTGTACATGGATGCCTCTATCTCATGTCTATTGCTTTTCAATATCGCAATGAAAGAAATACTTTCCTTGTTGGCAGTTCTTGGAATTGAGGTCCCTGAAGAAAACGACAGCAAGACTGAACCGAGTGGTGCTGGTGAGAAGAATGGGTCAAGTGAAGACAAACCAACAACAGATCTGTAAATAATCGAGAACAAAAGAAGTTGTGCTTCCTTTTGACGGATGGAGAGTTGTATACAAACATACTATAGCGATAACCGAGGTCATTGTAATTATGGATAATATCTACAACAATCATACAGATAATAATTTGTGAGGTCTTTTCTTTGGTTCGGGTTTTTCGAAACGATGTGCGTTTTGTTTACTTTGAGGAATAGTTGGTATCGTAGTTAACAATGTTTTTCATTCAGTACACTCAAACACTTTTAACTGCGTGTGAGTGACTTTAGGACGCATCACCATCTACGTGTTTAGTTAAATATTAGAATACCTAATGATCTAAACTGTTGCAAACTTCAGCTAGAGCAAAGTAAAAAGTCCACATATAAGAATCAGTCCCCCTAGTGAAGCATAAGCAGATTCTTTTTTTAAATAGTAGACTGGTTAATAAAAAAAATTATGTCGCAGGATGCTCACGCGAAGCTTTCAACGTGAGAACGCTTTAACATCATCATCCGTGATTCATCATCTGCATGATTATCATCAAAACGTTCGGCTACTGTCAAAACGGCTCTAAGAACAAAAAGGTAAAGCCTTGCACTAATGTTTCTATTCGTGCAATTGCTCACGACAAGTTGCCTGATATTGGTAGATATTCAGTATTTACCAAGTCAGTGATTAGTATCTTTGCGCGCTGTGATTGGTAAAATCGGAAAGACAAATGGCATCTAGTAGAAGATAAACTAGGCATCAACAGAAAGAAAGCTACAAAAATGTGTTCAGTTTTTCTATTTATAAATTATTTTGTTAGCTTCATTCAGTTACTACAAATACGAAAGAAAAGTGTCAGGCAACGGGAGTGTGTGCCTCGAGTTTGAAGAAAAATTTCCTATTTTTGTCTTCTTTGCAAAACAGATTTTTGTCATTCAAATTTAAATGATTTTCACTGGTTTCATGTATACTAAGCAATTATTCCACACTCTTGAATATCCCGAATTAACTCTGGGAACAATTGTAAACTATCAAAGAATATCAGAAATCACTCCATTTCATTTCCTCCTCAAAAGATATTGTACGCGTGCTCGCCTTTCTTCTATCCAACTGACCCTTCAAATAAACCTGCTTCAGATTCAAAACTAACAAGGTTTTTAAATTCTGGGTCTTCTTGCTGAAATCTTACGGACCGGAATTTGGTTGTATGTCATCTCCCGCAACAGTTGGCCTCCATTTACAAAATGAAAAAGTAGCAATTACGTATTGAAATTATCAAATAGTTCGTATTTTATGAGTTTTAACAAAAAAAAAAAATACAAAGTCGGAAAGTTGTAGAAAGTTGGACTTTGTTTAGCCTGTGTTGCAGCCGGTCAGCGGTTGTCTAACAGTGGTTATAACCAACGGATTAGAGTGTGGCGCAATCGAGAATTTATTGTGTAGCGTCATTTTCAGCAATGTTA
This sequence comes from Umimayanthus nakama, assembly GCA_027574985.1. Lineage (NCBI taxonomy): Eukaryota > Metazoa > Cnidaria > Anthozoa > Zoantharia > Parazoanthidae > Umimayanthus > Umimayanthus nakama. The sequence continues at coordinate 2,544 of JAOBRG010346101.1, read as the reverse complement.
AAAGGCACAAATACGTAGAAAACGTTATGTAAAGGTAAAAGAAATATATGTATGTTGAAATAGCTAGAAACTTTAGTAAAAGTGAATTGTTATTAAAACAATTTTTAGATGTTTCTTCAAGACTACTTCATCTTGAGAAAGCTGATACATTTCCAGCGAAACCCGTAAAGTTTGTTTATATCCCTTGATTGAATAACTACAATCTCTACAGACAAAGCTGCTACTAAAACAGACTTTATAATATACACCCTTTAAATAATTTCAAGTTTTCTTCTGTCAATGTGTTCCCATTTCAGAGCTTTTAACTATACACATCTGGGAGTCCCCTCCCATACGTTTAGGTAGCGCTTAGGGTGCTAAAAGCAAAATACCTACATTTGCATAAAGCATGTTCCGTTTATGGGTGCCACCATCAGTTAAGTGATATTTCATATAAATATCGGTTTATAATTCATTAATCCTGGAGCAAGCATGGAGTCGAGACATTGTAGGACAGAATAAAAGAATATTTGAAGTGTCCATTTCTTGTTCTCACAATCAGTTAAAACCGTTCAGACGTTCTTTGTTGCTTTTGGTCGGTCTTCACTTAGCCATAACTAATTCTATAAAAGGGAAAAAATATAATCGATGAGAGAAATTAAAATGTGTCCCTTTCAGTGACTGCAGCAAATTGTAAAAAGGGAACTTTTTTGTAAGTAGTTCTAAGACATTTGATTTGTTTTAAATGGCGTTTAAAATCCAGGAAATACTTTTGTAGCGAAACTTCATTGTTCAAACTCCACATTAGCTCTTAGACTAAAACAATATTTTACCCAAATTCCTTACATTTGACGCGATACGTGTCACTAAAACCATTTTAGTTCTGATTTTTTAAAATGTTGGCAAAACGCAAAATTCATGGCCGCCATCTTGCATACAATGGATTTGAAAAACTGGTATTGCGCAATAGACATTACAGGTCACGTGCAACACTAGTTTTATTACAGAAAGTATCGATTAACAAAAATCATCATTTGATTAGCTGCTGTTGCCATGGTAACAAAAACAAAAATCCAAGATGGCCGCCGATGGCCGCCATCTTGGATTTTCCAGATTTTGCTTAAAATTAAGAAATTTTTATGGAAAAAGATAGAAAACAACATTTTATATACAAAAAATACGAATTAAGTAGAAAAATATGAATAACTGGGAGTTTTTAATCTTTTTTACTCAAAAAAATTAAAAGTTTGACAGCAAACTCTGACTTCGGTGCATTAGTATGATGGTGTCATCAATGATGACGTCACTTAATTAGTGTCGAAAGATGTGTTCATTATCGAGGAACAGTTATTCAAAAGTGTTTGGCAATTGGTCAAGGGGCAAAAACTTAGGACCAAAAAAATCGAGGGGGGGTTCATTGAGCCCCCCCTGCCAGTTTAAGGGTTAAGCGGTGCCTCCTCCCCCCCCCGCCCCCATTCTAATCTTTTTGTTATTAGGCGTATGATGATGAAACTTGGCACAATTGTTAAGTGTCAGAAGCTCTACATTTTGATGGGGTTTTAGTGGGTTAATTGGCTATGACGTCATAATGACGTCATAATATATGATAATTTGGTTTAATTTGTTTTCTTATGGTTAGAATGCTCTTTTTCAAATATATAAATGCAAATAAAGTTTAATTATGTTTTCGATACATTAAATTTGTAATGGACAACAAAAAGAAGCTGATCACGTGGTTATGACGTCACAAAACACTGGTTTCTGTTTAAGGGCACTTTAATTTTGCTTAGTTTTATAGAGAAACAAGTAAAATTTTCAAATTGTTTTTAAACAGTTTTCAAAACAACATAACGTAGTTACCTCACATTACCATGCTGTGGTATCATAAGTTTCATGACGTCAAAAACACAATGACATCACCGTTTCATATAAATGCTTTTCTCTAAATTTTTTGCAAAAACTGAAACCGACAGAGTGACAGACATTGTCGACATATTAACCAGAAGAATATACAAACCAAATTCAGTTGCCCTTGCAATAAAGGAAACGACCACAAGTCCTCCAATTTTTAACCGAGAGATAAAAGATTTTGCACAAACTTGCGCCATTGTCTGTACAATAATTTTAGACACTTATTTTTGATTTTGTTGGTTCAAACAAAAAATACTGAAAATCGCGAATTTTCACATTTTACCCAGAATCCATTGCTTTGTCGAGGAAAATAAGTTTAACTGAAAACAATTGTAAAAGCCCATGGCACTCTTTGTTTGGGCCCAAGTAATTAAGAAAATATTGATTGCATGACATTTTTAACGAAGAGTATAAGAGTTACAAAAACTTGAAAGTATAGCGGGAAAATGGGGTTACCAACTACCAAGACAACGGCGTTTACCAAATGCTTAAATAACACAAACCAAATTATTCCCGATAAATTTTAGGAAAAATCGTGGAATTTCAGCTTCTAACATAAAACTGTTTTTGAGTTATGCACAAAAAACCACTTTGGGGGCTCTTTGCGGGGGGGGGGGGGGGGGGGGGGGGGGGGGGGGGGGGGGGGGGGGGGGG
>JAOBRG010346090.1:0-12863 GCA_027574985.1 Umimayanthus nakama | reverse complement strand
CCCCCCCCCCCCCCCACAATCAGACTCTCCTCTACCTTCGACACAACTCATCCGGTTGACATAAGGTTTAGCACATATAATGAGCTGCCTTTGTTTTCTCAAATAAGTGCGACCACGTGGTGTCTTACTGGTTTCCATGACAACCATAGCCACATAAAAGACGTCACAAGTGGCCGTCATCTCGGATTTTTAAGTATTCAGATTTTATTAAAACTGGAATTATAATACTGAAAATGAAAAGAAAAAGAAAATGAGAAAACAGCTTTTAGTAATAGTAATCTACTGTAAAGTTGTTTCTTTGGTTAAAGCGTAAACTGTAATAGCTCTAATATTAATTTTCCGGCCTTCAGGAGTGAGGTTTATTAGAGTTTGTACGCCATATCGTATCTCAGTTTTTGCCTTTTCAAGATCCTTACAATATACTAAACTCTAAGCTGCGCTTTCAAGAAATTTCGTCCGGTTACACAATAGCCGAGCAAAAGTACGAATGGACACGACAATGTTTTTGAGGCCACAAAATAGCTCGTTAGCAAGTGCTTGATACTGGCGTCCGCATTAGGTGGCTCGCCTGGCAAAGCGATAATTGGAACACTCCATGCTGACCATCAGCACCTAGATGGTGGTGTATGAAGCCTACGTGCCCTGAACGGCAGTGAAACGTCGACACTATATTCTAGGCAAAAGCGTAGACTCGACGCCTTCATCACCTTCATCACCAGGCAAGACAGTCCTGGAGAAAGCAGCAATCCCGAGCGTGTGCGCTCTGCTCACTTGGAGACCCTGTGCTGGTTCGAACACGTCAAGCGTTTTGATGACGGTCGCATACTGAAGAAAATGCCGTAAAGCGCGCTGGCAACTGTTAGAAACTTACGTTCTAGTCTGCATTGTGTTGAACTTCATAGCTTCTGACGGTGTTATGAATTGTTTGTTGTCGCCGTGATCTGTTGTTTTGAAACAGACATAAGCAGTTTTAATGGTATTGCAATTTTAACTGCAACAAGCTCCAGACCTGCAGAAGGCCTTTCCTCCGCTACAAAGACGTTTGTAAACGAGACCTAAAGGCAGGCAACATCAACCAAACAGGCTAGGAGACTGCAGCTGCAGGTCGCAGCAGCTGGAGGTTTGTTGTTAAAGCAAGCATCGAAGTGGGAGAGAGGAAGAACACAGACTGCAGATGGCGGTTTCATGCCCCACATCGCCAAGTGCGGGCTTTATCTGCAACAACGGCCGCAGTAAGCGTTGTAACCCACAGACTTTATCATATCATGGAACATAATCTATAATCTACCGAGACAGGATGTCAACAAGCAACAATTTTGAGTGCTACAAATTTTGTTATTTCTAGACCAGTTTCCACAGAAAGAGTTTTACATCAAGTTACAGTTTTGACGTAATGAGCGTTGTCGGGTCCATTCTTCCGTTTGCTCGGTCGTTTTGAAACCGGAATAGATTTTTGCGATGCTTGGTCGCAAACTATTCACGAAGGAAAAATCTTAATGAAGCTAGGAATGTCTTAAAATCCTGAACAAGAATAAAACCAAAATGTAATCGATGATTATACTTTTACTGTTTGGAATTGGAATTGAAAATGGAGAGGGGTTTTTTATTGATTACATGATTTTTCCATGTAAACCTTTTAAAAATGTTCCATGTTTTGTCCTGCTCCCGAGCGTATATTCATTTGCACTGTTTTCTTGTTTCAGTTCTATCTGTGGCAGTGCTGTCGTATCGTCGGTCAAACTTAATGGAAGTCGCCAACCTCCAAGCAGCACAGGTTTGCCAAAAACATCTTAACCTGGTCCTATTTTAACACTGGCCCAAGAACGTAGTTTGTCTAGTTTTTATATATATTCTACTACAAGCAAACTCCATGTACTCATTTATTCGTCCTGTTTTTCAAAATTAATCAACCTGGAGATCGCTTCGGCGCATAACACTGAGTACCAACCAAGCTTTTGAACTTTAATTTATAATTCTTTCAATATTATAAGATCCCGTCTGTTAATCACTAAGGTTGTCCATCTTTAAATAATTATATTACCTACCTATTTATCTGTTTAACTATCTACCTATTAAACTACCTACCTATCAAACTATCTTACCATCTTAATTTCCCACGACCAGCTCCCATCTGGCCTTGTAGCTCAGTTGGTATCGAGCAACGGTGATCTGTTCCGGAGGTCGTGGGTTCGAACCCCACCGGGGTCAGATTTTTTCTCTTTCTCCGTGTGGGCCCATTTTCTATCTAGGGCTAACGCTCAGTAGGTATTGTTAGGGATTATTTCAGAGCACTATAACTTACTACAACTAAACCTAAATATACGCTTATCAGTGCTCAGCGGCCAAACCTTACTGGTTACCCCCTCACTTACCTATCAAACTACCTACCTACTAACCTATTTACCTACATACCTACCAATCTACCTACCTATACCTACTTTTCGGTCACAGCAGGTTTGGACCCTTTATATTTGCTGGTTATTTGGACCCCTTCAAAAACCTTTTCTCTAAAACTGAGATGCGAGCTTTTCATTTAAGATCTGGCCGATATTGAACTTGGAAAACCAATACTCTGACACGGCGTGTTAATTGAAGCATTTGTATCACCTGCTTTACAATGATTTGCAAAACGTTTCAGTCCTGGGCGTGTTTTCATTTTATGCTATATATAATAAGTTTGTTTAAAGTACATCAAACCTTAACAGACTTGATTTACCAAAACTTATTTTGCCGGATCAAGATGTTTTCTATTTAAATTCCCTGAACAAATAACTCCATAAAAGTCGAACTTCTGAAAAAGAAAAACGTCAGTGATCATCCAAGAAACGGCAGCCGTTTGAAGTAGTGGCTTTTCTCATTTCTTCATTAATGCAGTGATGGTGGTCCAATGGTTGTATGACTTGCTAACTCGCTGGTGTATTGAAACCCAAGACAAATTGTAGTACCAAGAAGTAACCTTGGCGTACTGTCGCTCTTTTCCTTTGCAGGCTGTCTTGGTAGACACTTCAACGCTCAACGTCATGGCCCTGCTCCAGTACGGGCTGTTCTTGAAACAGTGACGTCATCACCGTCCTACACTACGGGTTGTTCTTGAAACATTGACGAACGTCATCACCCTCCTCCAATACGGGCTGTTCTTGAAACAGTAACGCCAGCTTCTCAGCTCGTTTCTAGAGCAAAGACGTTGTAGCTTTCCTCCAATACACATGGTTTTGAAAAATGACGTGAACATATCTTAACGCATGGTCAAGTGTCTTTATAAACGGTGACGTCAAACTCCCCGGCGCCAATATGCTTTATTCTTAAAAGACAAACGTTATATTTTTCCTTTTTTGCTTGTTTTTCAGTTGGCTTTCAGTAGAGCAGTGACGTTGTATTGTACTCTAACACACATCCTTAATTCTTGTAGGAGTAACATAAAGACTTCTCACGTTGAAACATTGAACTTCACGGCTCTTATTACAAGATGGTTGCTAAGAACATACTGAGGCTGAGCAAAGGCGAGGAAGTGTTATTTTGGGTACTACACAAAGTAATGAAAATAATTGTTTAGTTTGTTTCTCGCCCAATGTTCGTCAATGCAACATTGTATAGTGCACAAGGAAACTAACAAACTAAACATTATGCTTGAGAACATTTTAAGAACATTCAATTTGAGGCTGAAATCCGGCTCAAAATATTTAGGAAGATTCAGCCTCAACTCAAAATTAGACGTTCTTATATAAAGAAAGAGTGTACCGACGTCTTGCAATCCGTGTTATATATGCGTGTTATTGAGAGCAGTGATGTAAAATATTCATTTTAAAAAATAGGTTTCTTAGAGCAGTTTCTGCTTCCTCGTGACTTTCGACCTACACTGGATATCATTCCGTTGACGCAGTGACTTCGTTCTGCTAGGCACTAATGAAACAGCCCACATAGTCATAGCTTCCTTAAGTGTATATTTTTCCAAACCAATCTGTTGTTTCTCGTTTAGAAAAAAAATCTGTCCTTATACCCAACATTTTGTAAATAAGGATGTTTAAATGCTTGTTTCTACACTCGAAAGAAGGCTGGTTTATTTGTTTGTACTTGATGTTGGTGTTATGCTGAAGAACAAACACTTAGCCAGCATAAGAGAGTAGAGTTTTATTTGTCTTTTTATTATGAGTCAGCTAAAGCTGGAAGAAGACTGAACTGTTTGGTAGAGTTGGTAACGTGAACGTTCGCTGAACTTACCGTGGTTTGCAGTCTTTGTCATTCAGCTTGTCCCTAATGGAACTTTTCTCGAGGTTTATGTTAAGAATTTCGTAGCACACTTAAAACCGACACTGAAGAATAATTATAACAGAAAAAATATGAAAGGTGAATCTTACTGCTAATCTGTCTGAGCTTATTACATTCATATAGCTGCTCTTTTCTGTTCAAAGTTTTTATTAGTCAGTTTGAAATCTTTTAAGAAAAAGCTTAGATTTTTCGCAAGGATGCCAAAATATAGTTTTGAAGTTTTCTTTATTCAGTTTTATTATATGGCTGACTGATATCGCGTGCTGTGATTGGTCAATTCCAGGTCTGCAAGTAGCCGTACGGACCTTTAGCTCTCGATTACATTTTCAAAACCGGAGTAATCAACAAAGCCATATAATAAACATCTTACTAGCCTCGTTTTCTCGGTCCGTACGGCAAGTTATGGATACTGGTTTTTTCCTTCTTTGTTTTTAAGACCGGCGCGCTTCGTGCTTGGGCCATAAAAGGAAGGAAAAAACTCGGTCCATAGCTTGCCGTACGGGCCTCGCACTCGGCTAATAAGAGGTATTTATAGGCACCAAGTAGTTTTAATACTATCGTTTACAAAAATAGTGTTCGTCGTCTCAGAAAACAAGAATGCAAGCAATGGTGTACATTTCTGTACGTAGTTCATAAACAAGATGTCAGTATTGTACTCTGTTTTGAGAGCGAACCTTAACGTTGTAGTTGACGTTTGCCTCTTTGCTTTGACCCTTTACGAAATTAAGCTACCGCATTTGTTCAATTAAGCGCCCTCCCCCCTCCCACAAAAATCGTCAAACGTCGGTATGTGGTTATGGCAGTATTCTTTGTGTCTTGATTTGTCTATGGAAAACAAATTAGCTGAAAATATGTGGCTGAATATTGTGAAAATTTAATAAGCAACTCGCCTCGAACAAGCACCCACCTCGAATAAGCGCCCAGCTTAAAAGTTCAAAAATTACAAAAGCACGCAGAGCGCTTATTCGAATAAATACAGTACCACCGATTGGGACGATTTTGAACGATCGGAAAACATCGGAGAAAAACCACACTCAGATAACAAAACGACCCAATATCTATACAGTACGTTTTGTCAACGGATACATTTTGCCAAAACCTAGAAGTAGAAAATTCCGCTTGTTTTCGCACGTTTTCACTCTTTAAAAAAAAAAATCAATGAAGAGTGTAATTACACCAACCAATATCGCTCTGGTCGCAGGGCAATTCAACTGTCTTGGCGATTATTGGGAAGCTATTAGACAGGCTTGTTATAGATGCCACAATCTCGAGTGCCCAATATACAAATGATCGTAGCACGAGATTATTTTAATCGACATCATATGTCGAAAGGTCAAGCATTCGCAATCAAAAGGCTTTATTTCTTTCGACATCTTCATAATTACTTTTCCAAAGGTATTGTTTGCACATCGAATTTTGTTTACATATCATTATAAGGTATTGTTCATTCGGCTCTGTGTGCATGCTTTATTCTTTTCAGACTCGCAAACTAGATCAAGTTTGCATAACGACGAGTCTTTGTAGAGAAATACGCTTAGCAACATGCCCAAAGTTATCAAACTTTTGGCTTTGGTATAGGTTTCAGTAACTCTATTCTCTACCATATACAATTACACTGGAAGACAAACAGCAAATTTATACGTTCAAAATGTATTAAGAGTTGCTCAGTTTGAAACTGAGAGAATTGGCTTTTATTTTCTCGTGAGAAGACCTTCACTAGACTTGCCAACGTCCGATCAGCGGCTTTGAAGTGGCCACTTCACAGGGAAATGAGGGACGGGCAAATTGCTAGTGGTGAGTTACCCAGGTTGCTTGTGTGTCATGGTAAACTGTTTTGTGTTTCTGTCTTGTCAATGAACTATTCAGATCGAAGTCATGTTTTAATAGAAAAAATTATTTACGATTCTCATAATAATAGCGTTTTTAACACTACTACATTAGTTTTTCACACGCTTGTTAAACTTTTCCCTAAACAAGCTTATCATAAATTCCAAACGAGTATTATTGCTGTGGACAGAACTACGTAGTGTTGTCCACACGTATTCTTCTGGATGTCACATCCGCTTTTGGCAGCCAGTGCTTCGTTTGAAATCTTCACCGAGGCGCGTTGTATAAATTTAAAACTCATTGGTTGCTTTCAGTATATAAATGAAGTTGTTTACTTAATGATACGATGAAGCCCGTTCCCTTAAGATTTATTTCTGAGCAAAATGAAAATGTTTCATTAGTCTCTAGCATTCCGTATGTGCTAAAGCCATACTCATGTCAAACTCTTGAAAAATAAATTTAGTTTAATAACTTACGAATTCGTGTTTTTTCATTTCGTTTTTTACAGGTTTGGATAATGGCACCAACCGAGTGCCCTCGGCCTACACTTCCATCTACACGAAGTCATACACCGGGTCATTTGGCCCCCCGGCCCCGAATGCAAGGTACAATGTATGGAGCGACTGCGAAGGGGGGGGGGGGCGAGGGTATGCAGGAGGGCGAGATGCTCTCACGCTTATTTGTCCCTCCCAGTTCTTTGTGTTTGGTGGAATTGATAATAATCAGTTTGAAAAGTTAGTCCAGGACAGCTAAGTATTAACAGTGTTCATGTTATTTGGATGTATTCCTTCACCGAAAATCAGTACAGAAAAAATACCACCAATTCCGAAGCTTGTATTAAACTCCCTTAAAAACTAAAAAAGCCAGTTATAATTAGGGACATTAATTAAAACAATTTGTTCGGTGCCATATGTCAAGCTGCAAATAACGGGAATGTTGCATTTGGTGCTGTTCATTGATAAGTTTAGCGTGGTATCTTTTTTTGCAAAATAATCTTTTAACTTCTAAGTTTTCGCAAAGCAGTATTTTCACGAAATACCATTTTTAACAAATAAATTTTTCACGAAATGAAATTTTCGATTTCAGCACATTACTTTTCACAAATATACATTTTTATTTTATGACTTTTCACCAAATAATACTTTTAACTTACCGATATTTACAAAGTAATATTTGCATCGTACCACTTTTCACGAAAAAATAACATCACCTCAAACAAGTAATATGTTTAACGCACCGCTTTTCACAAAATTACTGTTCTAACAAACTTTTATTGTAAAAGGCATTGAAACGTTTGGCGTAATGCTTTTGTATGAACTTTGTGTCGTTACTTCGTTACAAATGCCCGTTTTCACTAATATTGCAGGTTTTTATGTTAGTACGATGGAACACACAAAATCCAAAGCGGGGGCTTTTCTTTCTTACTTTCAGCTAAAAGGATGCCCCTGTATAGATATTGTATTAAAAGGTAAAATAAATGAATTACTCGGATGTGCAGGGGAAGCGAAGGGGGGATTGGGAGGGGGTCTTGCTTACGTACAAAACTTGTTTTCTCGTATTTCAGACATACATAACTATAACTAGGGGATGCAAAAACATTCATTTAAATAAGATAACTTCTAAATCGGGAATAAGATCGTTTTCATATGCAGCAACTTAAGATTTTAATAAACTGCCTTGTTACGTGAAGATTCAGACTCGACAAGGAGCTTTGCTTCAAAATATTGGTTAGAGATTTGTTTCTCTAGCAAATAATTTGAGCTGAACTTCTTCTTAGACTGCTAAGATATTAGTATTTTATTCATATGTGTCTATTTGTATATATTTTAAAATTGGGTTAAGAATTATCTTATTTTGTTTGGTTTTAGATTCTGGGGATTGTTAGCGGTTTTAAGCAATTATTATTTATCTTTATCTTATCTGCACCCGTAATTTACACAGCTTCGATGTAAAAAAGTGACAGCTTTTTTGAATTCTGTGTTTTTAAAATTAAGTTTATTATTATTTTTCATTATTATTATAAGGGGAGCGGGGATTTAAACTAATGAGGCGGGCTAGTATTGGGAGAGGACACTTACTTTTATGAGATTGGTTTGAACTAGGAAAGGGTTTTGCATTAATGAAGCGGAAATTAGCTTGGTTGACAGGGGATGATTACCTGAGATGGGTTTCAGTTGGAAAAATTGAGAAAAAACGTTTGCATAAGTGGGATAATATGGAGTTGGGACAACACACAGGTTAGGGTTTTACACTATAGTACGTTGTCCAATCTTGTTGTGGCCTCTTAGATAATGGAATAGTGAGCCCTATTCCTTGTACTGAACAGAACAACTGAAACAGGTAGATAATCATTTTTTATAAGCCAGATCGTCGAAACAGAAATGAAAGTTACAATTTCAACAACAAAGTCTAAAACCAAGAACAAATTTAACAACGCTCCTAACCTTATGTACTAGTAACTTCATCTTCTTCTTTATTGTATTCTTAAACCATAAGTGACAACTTTTACAAGTTTCATGGAATTAGATATATTAATTTAAAAAAGTCAAAGGAATAGCAAAAAAAAAAACCAAGAAAGCCTAAAGAAGCAGACACCATTATCTGTCTCACCTCTGGTAAGACGGCTCAAAAAGAAGCCAAGAGCTTTCTGAATAGGTATGTAAAACTTGAGAGAAGAGGAAACAAGAAAGAAAAGAAAAAGAAAAATGAGGTTACTGTGAGAATTTTTTTATTATTTTGATAGTACACAAATTATTATTGTACTAGTACTAGGAGTGTTTTTAAAAAAGGTAGCCACATCTAAATGAGTTAACACATAATACTTGTGCATGTTAAGGAATTATACTGATACAAATATTGATTGATTATCCCCAAACAGAGTGAGAACGGCACAATTCTACCCCTCCGCACGCCCGGAGGTTAACTCAACCTATCGCACGGATTACGTTGCCGGAAACGTACTCTCAAGGACTTCTGTTACGTTTGGATCCACTTCCGGTCAGCGGAAAAACAACCCCCACCCACACAATATGGTCCAAGCATTTGCACATCCCTCAAAGGTAGGTTGAACTGTGATGAATAATCAAAAAAACTCTAACTAATATTTTACTGATAACTACAAGTAATACACCAATGTCCATTTTGATAATGCAAATTTTTACTCGGTCCATTCCCTCTTGGGGGCTAATGTTGAATCAGTGTCCAACATTTTGTCCAAGTAATAACTTTTAAGGCCCTGTTCACTGCGCAATTTTCTGAACAACTTGTCTCGCAATGGTTTTAAATGTAGCGTTGCAAGTTGCCGAGATTTAATGTTTTACCCTGTTACACTGACTGTGCTATTTTCTCAGAAACTTGTCTCGTAATGCTCCTCCGAACGAAAAACAAGATTTGTGCGCATGCGCCCTTGTTAGAACTGGCGTAAAATTGCGAGACAAGTTGCTGGAGGGGTGATACACTGTGCAAAGGGGTTGCCAGTTGCTGCTATCCGTTGCGAGAAGTAGGGCTGAGTTCTACTTCGTGACATTGCAAAGCAAATTGCTGAGAATATTGCACAGTGTAACAGGGCCTTTAGCACGAAAGGAACAATGAAACAGAAATTTTCATTAGCGAATTGTTGTATTGTCTAAACCCAAAGTTTATGGATTTATCACTCGTTCCCTCCATAGGCATAACATCTCCCGGTATACATATAGGCTGGAAAAACATCACTCATGGTCCCCTAACCCCACGGCCCACCCACCCCAAACCCCCTTCCCCCCCCTCCGCTGGCAGCCTCTGAACCAAGTCACATTATTGCACGCCACTTTGCTTGCACATATCTTGCGTTATTAAAGCATCAGATTGGCTTTCACAAGTTGGATATGGGGAAATACTGCAAATAGCTGCAAGTTTAATAGATGCAGCCCATTAACACTATCAAAAAACTAAACTTTTGTACGTTTTGTACACAGCATGCTGAGGGACTTAGCACTGTCCTTATCACTATACACTCTCTTTTAATAAGATCTTTTTATAAGAACGTGGTAAGAATAACTGAGGCTGCGGAAAAGCGTAGAACTATATTTTGGATACTGCACGATAATTTAAAAATGTCTTTCTTTCTCGGCTAATGTTTATTGGTGCGACTTCGTCTTTAGTATTATTCATGAATAAGTTTGTTTTAAGATTTATCTTTGATTTTATGTTTCCTTCCTGTCGATCAGGGTAGAAGTCAATTCAATAAAACGTATTTGTGTTTCCCGTTGGTTTATACGAACAGAAAATATTAACTGCACACCCAACTGACTGAGGCTATAAAGGAAGGGATACTGCAAAAACCACCAAATAGTTTTTTTCTCGGCTAATGTTTATCAGTACCACACAACCTTGGACGTTTTGCATGCACGAGTTTGTTTTAAATCTTTTTTATTTATTGTTTTTATAATTCTTTCTTGCGGCAAATCATCGTCATCAGAAGTTTTTCCAAATTCCTCCAACAGCACAGTGTCACTGTGCTGTTGAAAGATAAACTAATAGGCCGGTCCAGATCGAGAAGTTTATCCGAAAGATAAAAGTCGAATAAGTTTGATGCGTTGTCTTAGACCTAGTTAAGACATCGTGCTTTCACCGCACCGAACTCAATTCCATTTGGCGCGGTGTCTGGTGCGGTCAAAGCACGGTTGCGTTTTAGACACGGCACCGAGGAGCGCACCCAAATGCTTTTAGACTAAAATATATTGGTTGCCCAGGTTAACCGCGCCAAGTTCTGGCACAGTGCTTAATTGTTGTGCCAATTTAGACATCGAGCTTTCAGCGTGCTTTCACTGCGCCAAATTGAAATAATTGAGTTCAGTGCGGTAAAAGCACGATGTCTAAACTAGGCCTAATTCACTTTTCGTCCCGTTGCAGGACGGACATGTGTGGTGCCACTATCCAAGGCTCCCTCCAGTTACCAGCACCCAAGCACCACCATTTAATGAGCCCAACAGCGATGAGCTCTTACGAAAAGTGTGCCAGGCAAAGACCCGCTCTACGTACCAGCAAGACTTTGTCGTAAACTCTCTGGGTGAGTACTACATTTCTTATAGGTATTCTTCGCCGAGAGCTTGTTCTATTTAACGGGATATTTGGCTGTGGTTCTTTTGAGGAACATTTAAGGTGGATGCAGCCTGTTTTTTTATTTTGTATGTCAATCATCTCCATAAACAGCTTTGCGGTTTGTCGACAAGGTTTACTGCGAATTATAACAACTTGTTCACTTAGTAAAGGTTACATTCCCGTTGAATAGTTTATTTCCGTAATTAACTTTAATAGAGGTCCTTCAAACAGCTCTGTTTTAGTTATCAACTGTACTTACTAAAACTAAATCGAGTTCAGATACCCATTTTTTATCATTTTTGTTTGCACAACAAGGAAAATAGCCATTTTTACAATATTTTGATCATGGTTCGCAATATTTTAACTTTCTATAATGTACTATCTTTATATCCCGCTTATCTCCTCGATGAAAGATATTTCTGAGTGGCTTACACCATTAATTTGTAAATGAATAATTAAAAAGCAAAGTCTCCGACAAAAACCCGTGGGGCCGATTCAAACGGAAGACATATGTGAGCTTTTGTGTAAAGTAAAGGTACGGGTCACTTTACGATTTGTCTTGTTGTTCAAGAATAAATCCTAGTTTTCGTTTTAAAATTTGCAGAGAGTCCATTTGTTAGTTTGAGCAGCACCTCAAGTATGACGTCACGCCAGCAGTTTGACACGACACCGATTAGCAAGCTGGAGGACAACGCGGGCTCACCCCAAGCCAATAGATGACGATTACCCTCTGTAGATCTGTCTATCACAATTAACTGTACGGAAAACCAATTTTTCAAATACTAACAGTTGATACAATTTGAATTTCATTGTTTCTGTAGTTCTCGCAAGACCCTCAACGATGGATCGTGAAAAACACTTCATTGGTGCCGGAATATTTTTTCTAAGACTGCTTGGGTATACGGTCCAATTCTTTTGTACTTTCTGGAATGGTGTCTTACTTTGTTCTTTGATATATCACAATACGATGATACATAAAACATAATATGCTGCACAGTATAAACAACTTGATGCGACGCTATAAATATCATATATATCTTATGATCATACAACTTTTGAGACGACGCGACGTGAAGTAATGGAATACGATGCAGTACAATCGTATTTTACACGTTTTTGTTGTATTAGAATATTTCTATAATAACGACGGGGCTCAATTTTATAAAGTGCGTTGTCGATCTTCCTGTATTTGCTCAGTCAATACCAAGTTGGATCTATGGGAAAGCGCAGAAGACGAAAGATATAAACCGACTGTTTCAAACTGCTTATGTATAAACACACTGCATATCAACATAATTATATGTTTTGCAACAAATAGCTGTCTGTCACCCAGTTGTGGAAGGAACCAAATCTCTTCACCCATGACACGTATCCCACAACGTAATTAACGATCTTAATTTAACTTCAGTAAAATTGAGTGATCCAGCCGTATCAAGTGCTTTTAATTCTTCTGCAATAAAAGTTAGAAATGTAAAACATGCTTTAAATAAAGATTGTTGTTCTTTCTCATTATTATAGTTGTTGCTGTAGTTGTTCTGCTTTCTGTTTTCTTCGGTCTTTTTTCCTATTTCTTCTTCTTTTTCCTCTTCCTCTTCTTCTTCTTCTTTCTCTTCCTCTTCCTCTTCTTCTTCTTCTTCTTCTTCTTCTTCTTCTTCTTCTTCTTCTTCTTCTTCTTCTTCTTCTTCTTCTTC
>JAOBRG010346079.1:0-13975 GCA_027574985.1 Umimayanthus nakama | reverse complement strand
TTCGTTGTTGCACTACATGCTTGTTTCGAAAGGTTTCCCTCTCTCTTCAGGTGCGGTGGATACAAAGAGTGTACTGCCTATCTGTCTGTCGGTCTGTTTGTTTGTCTGTCTGTCTGTCTGTGTGTCTATCTATCTCTCTATCTGTCTGTCTGTCTGTCTGTGTGTCAATCTATCTATCTCTCCATCTATCTATCTATCTACCTATCTATATATTTGTCTGTCTATTACTGTGTGACTTTTGTGATTGTGTGAAGAATTGTTTGTGTGTGTTTCTCCGTAGCTTGATTTTCCAAACTAGAGCTCTATCGCAGTTATAGATAGCAATACGAACTGATTTGAAAGCTACGCTTGTTCACATTTACGTAGAAAGTGAAGTGACCGTTTAGACATTGAGTAAGAGGCCTCTCAATTGACGAAGTTGCCTTGGGGGTACGTGCAGAGAGATTATGTACCCTTGGAATTTTCTGAGTGCTCTTTCAATCTCACACAAGTGCATATCTCATATGTTTGACAAATGGTACGCAAGAGTTTAAAAAAATGACAAGAAACAGTTGAATTTGTAATACTTGAAGGTATTTAAATACATTCCCTTTTCTGAAACTAAGTTTTGTTGTGAATGCCGCTGTAAGTCTATGACAGAATAAAAAGGATTTGCAACGGCAATGTAGATATCAATATAAAGATTGTTACTGAAGTAGGAAACATTTTTGATTTCTGGCTTAATAAGCATAATCAAAACGAAAAAATGAGGAAGACTTTTGCACCCCACTCAAACCCGATTTCAAAAAATTAGTTTCACGATCTGTTGAGAGATTGCAATGTCTTCCCCAAAATAACACACCTTTCTTATCTCTCGGTTGTCTCAGTTGTGGAATTCCAACTCTAAATGATCTTCCGTTTCTAATTCAGTATTTGTTGGTACTTTCTTCCCCAATGTGTAGCGCTGGAACAACTTTCTTCTCCATCCAGCTCCAAAGTGGTTGAGCAGTCTTTGTCTAGATTTGAAAATAACCATATGGACAGGAAAGAAATTAATATCGCAATGAGTCAGAGTTTTTGTGTTGTTGAATAAATAAATCTTTTTTTACAATCCAATGGTCTAATTTTTATTAATTCGTTCATTCTTGTTTCTACAGAACCCTGTTGAAAAGATGGATCATTTTTATTACAAAAAAAAGACAAAGGAACATTTGTTCAAGTTTAGTTCGCGCTTCTTTTCTCTTACGCCTTTTTTTACTAACAAGTGTTACCCAATCTTAATACGGCTCCCAAAACAATATTATAACTTAATAGATTCATTTATTCACTCTCATTCTCTCACTTTTCATCTTTAGTTTGAACCATGTATAGGTTAAATGAAGACTTTCAATACAAACCCTTTAAAAATCTACGAAAGCCTTGAAAAAACGATATTATTTGCAATATTATATTAAAATCCAGATTCGAATGATTTGCTATAGCACTTAAACTTAAGTTGTTGTTTTGTGTACCGTATAACTTCGAATAAACGCCGCAGAGTTCTGAAAACGTAAGGTCAAACGCACAATACAAAAGCAAAAAGAAAAAAATTGAAATTAAAATGAAGTAGGTTTTATTAAGGACTTGTGTACGCTAGGGAACGGTTTTCATTCATTCGTGGTGTTTTCTCAGCAATTAATCAACACGCTGAATCAACAGGCCATGACATCCACCCAAACCATGTTGAACTGAAAAAATAAGTGTCAACAATCCTGCACAAAGGCTCTTCTTAGAATCCTGGCACTCCAAGCTGACAAAAACACCACGAATGAACGAAAACCGTTTTTCTTCTTCCGAGTATTCGTCATTTGTGGATTTTTAATTTTTAATTTGTGGATTTTTAATTTTTAATACTTAAAAGTACTTAGTGATTTGTGTATAGCATACAAAAAATTATTTAATTTGATTTTACAGTGTGGCATATACCCGGACTCTTGGTGTGAGGGTTCCACTACACCAATTTTCAAAGCTGGAGATCAATACGATCCAAATAACTACAGAGGAGTTTGTGGCTCAAGCTGTCTTAGCAAACTCTTCAGCTCAATTCTGAATCAGAGGCTGTTATCTTTTATAGAAAAAAAACAAGTTAATGCATAACTCACAAGTTGGTTTTCTAGCTCACCATCGAACGTCTGATCACATGTTCACTTTGCGAAGCATTATTGACAAATATGTTTTTAATCGCATTAGAAGAAAAGTTTTCACTTGTTTCATTGACTTAAAAAAGGCTTTTGACTCTATTTGGCACAAATGTCTACTTTGTAAGCTACTTGAAAACAATATAAGTGGCAGCTTTTACGACCTTATTAAAAAGTCGTACTCCAAATCTAACTGCTTTGTTAAATTAGGCACTAAAAACAAAACCCTTTCAATATTTACGAGGTGTCAGACAAAGATGCATCCTGAGTCCTTTGTTATTTAATTTTTTTATGATTTGCTCAAAACTTTAAACGAGACCACCCGAACAGACCCGTTTATCTTACCAAATGGTGAAAAACTTTACCTGCTGCTGTATGCAGATGACTTAGTTATACTTTCAAAGTCCAGTGAGGGTCTTTAAATTTGTATAAATGTCGTTTCTTCTTTCTGTGAGTCATGGCATTTAACTGTTAACCACAATAAATCTAAAGTACTTATTTTCAGCAGAAAAACTTCTAAAAAAAACAACAGAAAAAATGTTTACTCTTAACAATAAAACTCTTGACAAAGTGCACATATGTACACTGAAATACCTATCAATCTTTTTAAGTACACTTCTATATACTGACGTTCGTTCTTGCCAATCAGGTGGACATTCATGTTGTACTTAATAATAGGTTTTCCAGGATTGTTGTTTTCAAACCAGAGGAACAGCATGAAGTCTGTGACCCGGTTTCACGTGGAAAGAGTGAAGCACTTGTTATATTACAGCTGTGCTCTCGTTTCGGAGGCGAACTAGTACCCCTAGTGGACTGTTCATCATGTCGAGAACGGGCAATAGCTCTTTGTTCAGAGACATTCCATCGTATTCGGCCGACGAATCGAACGCTACTCGTATCTGCGTTGGTTTTTTGGGGTGATATACACCAAAATGTAACGATCGCGAATATTCTTTTCATTAATAAATCCCCTGAAGAGTGAGTTCATCACGAAACAGGCTTGTAGGGATGATGTTTTCCCTATATAAGTATGTTTTCATCCATCGTTTCAAATGCTGTTTCCAAATAAATCGTATGTTAACGTTTCTTTCATCTTACTTTAAGTGTAGCATGTATGAAGAGCCAATATGCAACATGAAATACATCAAGAAAACCGTTTCTTAATTGCTTTAGATAAATCTCAAACTACGTAAGAGTGTAATAGATGCAAACGTCCTGTTCAGTTCACCAAGGTAACTTTCTGGCGCCTATTCTATTTGGACTGTGTTTGGCGAAAGCAATTTACTGTTGATACGCACTTCAAGTATTTATTTTGCAAAAATGTTTTCCACTTCTGGATTTTGTTGATAATTTGACAGCTACGTTTCTGCTGATAATGTTAAATATTGCTTCCTTAAAACACGATTTTGATGATCATTTATTGCTTTATAACATTCTACTCTCATCGACTGTTGTTCGGCGCATATAATTGGGTCGTCTTTAACTCCACGAACGAAAGATCCCATTGGATAAAAGACAATAAAAGTAACCCAAACCCTATTGTTAAAGAACGCAAATCTTAACAAAGGTAGAAAGAAAAAACAATGAATGTTAAGCGTTACTGATATAGTTTTGTAACCAGTGTAGCTACATTTCATACTTACTGAAACAATCATCTTTATATATCTTTCCAACATTTTTGTTTTATTCAATATTTTCTTTTCTTTTGTGGGTTCACTTTGTATCTTGCCTGTGTATTTTAATGGACATTAAAATACGGAACAAATACACTAATTGTACATTGTTTATAAAAAAAACCAAAATCAACAAACAAATATCGTATTTGGAACATACTTCGACGACACAGTTGTAAACATTGACAACTATATCATTGTACGGAAAGACCTTTCTTCCCAAAAAATCTGATCTGGATAGGGTTGGAAAACGTCATGCCAAAAGGTCGATCAAGACACCTTCTGGATTTTCAGCACCTGGCAGTCTTTGATGCCAACGAACACAGCCTGTCATGCAAGTTCTACAGCAATATTGTGTATAGGGAAAGAAAAAGATGCAAGGCATAGTACCACACGACATGATACGGTACCTTAAGGAAGTCAACCTGCGCAAGTGATTGCAAGAAATCAACAAGCTAAGTGGTGGCAAGAAGCAAAACATAGCAACTACTTTTCTTTATTCTCTTACCGCCCCGCAATAAGCCCACAAAACCCCTCGTAAAATTGCCAACGCCATAAATGGCACACTTTTGGAGACGAAAATTAAACCCTAATCTTCTATATAATTGCGGTTTAGATCATATTTAGCTGTTAATGCACCGTACGGTTTAGTTTTCGTCCATTAGATGTTTCACATAGCTGACAGAACTTGTCAAACAACGGGGAAAAACATCAAGTATTTTTCTTTTTCTGATTAGAGAATCATCCCATAGAGGTGTATCCTCAAAGTTATTTTGAGTGTTTGGAAGTTTCTTTCCATCCAGCTGTTGCAGATTTCATTCAGATGTTGAAGACATTTTGAGTCAAATTGGCTGCAAATAATTTTCTGTCGTTATGCTTTGCCAGATAAAGATCAAAAAAGTTTCTTCTTCCTTGTGCTCTTTGTATCAATATGTTTCTTAATCTGTTTGGATCTTAATGAGCTATTAAGCGTTTTGATATTCGACATTGTCGCCCGCCCTTTTTATAGTCGTTAATCACTTCTTATGTTTTATTTCTGTCTCCTTTTCCGACCATAAATTAAATAGGTGAAAAATATTTTGTTAATTTCTTTCAAAAGTTTCTAATCGATTCTAAGAGGTTTGAGAGTATTGATCATCTATGATGTCAATAGACTCTTTATGACCGCAACTTTTTATAGCAGCAATACCCCTCTGAGTTGACAGTTATCAATTTTTTTTTCCATTTTCTCTTTAAATTTAGTTTAGTTTATCCGGAGACTTTTTCGATTGTGGAAAACCACAATTTTATTACTTTTTCGTCGTTTTCTAATCTGTAAGTTTTAAACGCGTTTCATTAGAGGAAAAACTCCCATCAGATATTAGAGCTGTGGTATAATCGGCATGTTGACTGATCTTTTTTCGACTCCAAATACTTCAAAGCGTTGTATTGAGTGATTCCTCCTCCTTTTGTTCTTTCTAAATTAACTAATATTATTATTGTAAAATTATATATATATTATCTATCATATAAGTTTATTTTGACCGATCCGCAACGATTAACTATGCTATTTGCGGATCGGTTTCTGTACAAAACATTTATACATATTTAATACAGAAGTCTGAAGTCTGAATCGCCGATGCGAAAACCTCAATACAGAAAACTATCAAAGGCCAAAAAGCAAAAGCATAGAGCCTAGCGAGTATCGGCTTTGCATTCTCTAGGTCAGACATCGGCATAGTCTTTCCTATAAGCATTAGGAACTGACTTATAACTGCCCTCGAGACCGACGAAAAATCCCAATAATTGCTTCCAAATTCAATAAATCTGGAGTGGTCAAACGCAACTGTAGGAAAGTAAGACATTTTATACATTTTATACATTTTCCTTATCCTTGCTCTCCAGTACTGCGTTATGTTCTATTATAGTTATTATAGTTGTATGTATTGTTGTAAAAATAGTAAATTGTATTACTGTTTCATAGCTAATTAGTATGTGTGTGTTAAAGTGTGTGATGCTCTGCTACACAAAACTATTAACTTAAGCTGTCTAGAGTCTAACTAGAAAACCTTGTATGGTAGAGCCAACTAAAAGCGTGAGAAGGAAGTTCCATATTCTGGTGTGCACGTGTATAAGAAATAAATACCCAGGGTACCAGAGGCAACTCGCTTGACTAAAAACTATCCAGGGTATGTACTCAGCAGACTTCCAATTCAAAAAACTATATTTTTCCAACTATGAATCCCAAACTATGACAGACCTACCTATAATCATCTGGAGACTCTCACTGCTAAGTTATTAATCGGTAGGTTTTCTATTACAACCTGTGGCTGTGAACATTTATTGTTTAATGTATCGTCTGATGAGCTAACAGAGACAGCTGTACTGCACTTGGGTTAAAAAAAAAAGGAAGCATCCTTTTCTCTTTTTGTGCAGAATAAAAAAAATGAACAAAGGCCGTCAGTCACGACAATGCAGTACCATTTACCATGCAGATGTTTTACTTTGGATAAACAGTTTTGATATGATATTTACACTTGTCAAGTGCCTGGTACATGCCCACTCCATTTATTGCTCAACATTGACAGGTTCTTTGTTAGTTTTATTGCATGAACTGTAGGAAAGTAACATGACCAGCATATCTGCTTCAATTTCATAACTGAGTTAAAAATTCAGTAATTTCCAGTTTAAATGCACTGATTTTTTGTTTGACTTTGTTTGTGTTCCCTATAATTAATAAAGCAATCCTTGTTTGCATTGTGCCTCTTTTGCATAAATTTAGATTTCAAACCCAAGGTAAAAAAAGTACACAAACCAAAGAATCTTGTCATATATACTAATAGGTAGTAGTGACTTAAAACTTGAGTAGTATATATATAAAAGTCGTAAAAATTTTCATAGATTTTCTATGAAAGAAGATTTTCTACATTGTGACAAATTGATAAACTGGCTGGGGCTAAAAGGCATATTTAGGCATTATCGGGCGGCACTGGACGACATTCGGCGACATTTGGCTCCAGAGTAGGCCTATCACTATCATCACCATTATCATCATCACCATCATTATCGTATTATTTTTCCGGGTGATCATGCACCTCACAAGTCCTTCAGCACGAAATTAAAATGACGGCAAGTTTCATTTAACATTTTACTTTTTGAAGACTTTCGAAGTCTTTCCGAACTTCAAAGACTACGATAACGTTTACTGAAAGTTTCCTGTCTGGTTACTTACTGTAGGTCAAAGTTTATGAGGGAAGACCGCCTGTAGAGTTGAGAAAATTCATAAGGTTTACGTGTCATACGTATTGCTTTCATTTACTGATCAAGTGCGGTGTGACAAACGGTGGCTCACAAGAGCAAAACAAGTGTTTATTTTCAAAATAATGTTTATCTTTTCTAAACACTTTGCTCTTTCTTCAAAACAAACTACACTCTTTTCAAAACAAATGCTATATTTTAAAACAAACTCCTCATTTCATAACAAATGTTTTATTTCAATTTGTTTTAAAAATAAACATTTGTTTTGAAATTAAACATTTGTTTTGAAATTAAACATTTGTTTTGAAGAGTGTTTTGTTTAGAAGAAAGAGCAGATTGTTTCGAAAAAATACACGTTGTTTAGAAAAATAACAATTGTTTTGTAAATAAACATTTGCTTTGTACTTGTGGGCCACCGTAGTGACAGGAATCACAGCTCATTTGTAGTTGTAACAGGTTATATAAATTATATTCAGTTGCCTGTTGGTTGTCGTAGCATGAAAGGGTTTCATCTGTACACAAATAAACAACAGAAAAAACTCCTGCAGATTGATTTATGTTTTATTAGACATCAAAGTATCCCTTTGTTGTCGCTCATGCATCTTCACAGCTCCTGCAATTAAGAAAGTACATTTAATGGGAAACAGGGAAACCATATATTACAGCAAAGCTCTTTAATGATGTTGTTTCAAACCCAAATCATAAACTACATAGCCTCCTCCCAACCAGAAACCAGTCCAAATTTACCTTAAGAAATGACAGACCATACCACCTTCCAGGAGCCAAAACAAATAGATTGAAAAACATTTTTATATACAGTAGTTGTAGGTAAATTTTAATTGAATATTGTTTTCATAGTTTATCTTGTAATTTTAGTTCTCCACTTCATAATTTTTATACTATAGTTTTAACATATCATATAAGATGTAGAGTTTTAATGTAATTCAGCTTTATACTGCTGCGTTTTTAAAGCTCAATAAAATGTATCTATCTATCTAATTTATAACCCTGCCATATTTCGATAAAGTGTAAGAGCAAAGGTAACACTAACAGATGCTTTGAGATTTGTAGAATTCGTTTCTTTGATGCTATGATTTCCGGCTGGAGAAACTGCTGCCCGCCCTTTCATCGTGATTCCAAGAAAAGTACGGGCAAGAGAATGCAACAGTTCACTAAGCAATTATTTGGCAATATTTGACGCTTTGGAACTCTAGAAGGAGAATAATATCATAAATGGCTACCAAAGGGGGAAAGTTTCTTATTAAGTAGATAGCATTGAACAATGTGTTTTAGAGCAGAGAAACCTGCTAGTAGTTTTTGACAATCAGACTCCTTGAGTAAACGAAAATGTTCTGTAATGGATGATGTATGAAGGAATTAATGGATGAAGGAATTTATAATATTTGTATTTTCTGTCCAGACGTGCATATGAATTAAGTTTGAGCGTAAAAGGTTATACCTGAATGAATGTCATCTTTACGAAGGAATTTCACATGATCCTGAGGAAACAACAAAAATAAAAAAGTGGTTAAGCTGTGCTTGTAACAAAGAAGTAACGTTGGTGACTTAACAACATTGTTGAATAAATGTAGTTTCCACAGTTTAATAACGGGATTGAAGGGAGTCGTCTTCGGTCTGTAGTTGTTACGAGTGATAAACAAACTTGAGCGCAGACCGTGGATCCAATTTATTTTCACGAATAATAATGATGATGACAGGCAGAAACAGAAAATTCTGTTTAAAAAAATAAAATAAAGTTTCCTAAAAATGAAAGACGTGTCTTGTGTGATGAAACATTGCTTTTAAAGTCAAATAATGTCCGTTTTGTTTGAGCACTTAATTTTTCAGAGACCATAAGTTAGTTGCTGCTGTTTAAAGTAACCCTTTTCTTGTTGTTGCGGAATGGTGAGACAGACAGAAACTCGGGTTGTGATTGGTTCATTCTACTGAGTGATAAGAGTTGTCCAAAACAGCATTTTCTCATTAGGCGGTGTAAGACAGTTGATTTTGCTGCCAGTTTAAGGGAAATTAGAGGGTTAAATGAACCAATCAGGTTCAGTGCAATTTTTACGATAAGAAGATAAATCACTCCACTAAACGCGCCGTTGTTTCTCCATGCCAATCTCGTGCTTACGTGTGACACCAAAATACAGGCGCATTTTATTCAGCTGAAGTTTTTGAAATAAACGTTTTTCAAGTTCAACTTCAGAAAAAAAAGGAAAATTTAGTGTTTTATGGTTAACGATTTTTTACGTGAGACCTACACCATATTTTTCAAAATATTTTAAGGATTTCAGCCTTAAAGGTTCTTAAAGTGTTCTTAAATGTAATTGTTAGTTTTGGGTATGCAGTTGATATCGTTCAAACCAGCGGAAGCCGCTAGCCATGCTGGCAAGAAAAAAATCTATGTACATAGACAAAACAAAAAGCAAAGTTGTACTGGTGAACATTAGCCGAAGGGCAAAAAATGAAATGCTTCCTTTGTTTGGTGCATTAACCTCCCTTCCTTAGCCTCAGTATGATCTGAGAATATTTTATTTTTTAAGATATTTGGCGTTTTTCAGCATCTTGTTTTTATAAAAAGGTTCTTATAAAAAATGTCTGTGTTATTTCGGAAAAACAGTAATTTGTTCAACCAGACATGTCCGTGTGCTATTGCTTCAAGCACAGTTGATAGAGCGAACTGGTTAGGAAGCTCAACAGTTTTCAAAGGGAGTGAACAAAGCTGCTTTGTTTTATGTTGGACGAACCGTGACCCTGCACATTGTTTTGTTCATTGTGGTAGCCCAAATGCTCTTACTGGTTTAATAGTTGCTAATATGCCTTTTAATACCTTTTTTTGTGTGCAGGGTCGAGGACAACGAACAAAAGAAATACAGAACAAGAACATATAACAAAGAAACTGGCCAAGTTTCATAACCAGTTCGCTATACTAACTATTCTTCAAGATATACAACAGGCCGTTTCATCCTACCTCCGCTGTGGACCGTCCTAAGAATCCAGTCCAGATAGTTGCTAACACGTGTGAAAACAGTGTAATAATACAATCTACATTTTGGATCGCCCCAGCTAACAACTCCTCTCAGATACCATTCCCCATTCTCTTTACAGACAAACGGACCTCCACTGTCTCCATGACAACCGCCCTGGGAGCAAAAACGCCATGTGAGATTTAAAGTGCTGCATTCAGCAACAAAAACAAAAGGAGTTTATAACTTTTTTGTTAAGCAGGGGTTTTTGTCATTCGAATATTTACTACGTTGAAGTGCTGGAAATATTTTAAGTAACTACAACACCAACCATAACTATAACCGTAACCATGACCGTGACTACGACCATGACCACAACCACAACCAAGACCTTAACCACAGCTATAATCATAACCATAACCATTGCCACAATCATAACCATTACTATAACCATGACCGTGACAATGACCACGACCACAACCATAACTATAACCATGACCATGACCATGACCAAGACCACAACCAAAACTTTAACCATAACTATAACCATAACCATAACCATAACCATAGCCACAATCATAACCATAACTATAACCATGACCATGACTACGACCATGACCATGACCACAACCAATACCTTAACCACAACTATAATCATAATCATAACCATTGCCACAATCATAACCATTACTATAACCGTGACCATGATCATGACCTCTCACTTTTTGACACTCTTCATCAGATTGATTTGACATTGGTATATATAAAGAACATTCTCTGTTCTTTTAATTAACTGAAACCACGTGATGTTTAATTGGTTTACATGGCAACCACAACCAATTAAATGACATGATTGAGGACGCAAGCTTGGATTTTTCAGTTTTCAGATTTTTGAATTGAACACGGAAAATGATGAGAAAACAACAATTAGCGATTTGATTAAACAAAATTGGAAGAATAAGTTGTTAGTATTTAGGCGAAAATGGTTGCTTCTCGTGAAAAACTTCACTTTTGTAGTTAACACACAAGTCGCGCGACTTATAATGATGACGTCATCAACCGGCATGTCACCTAATTAGGGTCAAAGAACAGTAGTGTCAAAGCTTTTGAAAATCGGTCAAAGAGCAAATTTTTAAGCCAAAAAATCAAGGACGGGGGGTGGTTTAGGATGACTCCTATCCCCGCTTATGCCCTCTAGGGTTAACTAATGCAAGATGTTCGAACAATTTTAAAATGTGTTTAGGTCAGCTTACCAAAAATCCGTACTAAATTACATCTTATTCAAAAGTGATACTAAGCAAATGGTTGATTGTTGCAGCAACTATGAGAGCTACGTAGGGTACTCGTAAAGACGCGTTGGCTATAATTTCAAAACAATGCCAATACCAAATTGTAGTGAGTCCCAGATTTTTAATTCCCCGAAATACTTTCTCTCAGATTCTTCATTTCCAGATTTTTCATCCTCAGATCCTTTTATTCTCAATTTTTCGTTCTTAGATTTTCTCATTCTCAGATTTTCAAAATCACAACAAAATCTGCAATGGCAGAGAAAAGCAGCCACAATTGGCTAATCGCAAATCTGAGGTCAACTATAACTTGGTTGAAAAGCACTGATTTTCATGTTTTCAAAATTTTCAATGTTTTATTATTTTGAACTCTAATCACGTGACGTGGAAGTTTTTCAGACGTTGAAACTTGCACCACGTGACAAGTGAACGGGTCTAACATGCAGCTCATTTGCGAAAAAGACTGCTGCGAATGTAGCAGTAAGAACGAGCTTCTAAAATCCTTAACAAAGGTTTGCATGTAAAAAGCTATCAAATGAAGATGGATTTTTTCTTAAACTATTCTCATTACTCTTTTAGCACATACTCAAAGATAAAAGGGAATAATTTTTTTTGCATAAACTAGGCATAAATTCGCCCTATTAGAGTTTTCTATTTAGCTTTGCTTTGTGCAGCACAGCGACCATAAATCAGTTTTCAGCCCAGCCTTAAATATTATCCTGTTGGCCCGGATGTACGAAGAGTAGGTAACATTATCTAGCGGATAGATCCCTATCTAGCGGATAAAAGGGTTTGTTCTTAGTTTTTATTGGAAAGAGAGTAAATCTGATCGACTGGGTAGGGATTTGTCCACTTGATAGTTGTACACTCTTCGTACATCCGGGCCACTACCCCCGATTCTTCTTTTCACTCTATACATGTAAGTTGTTAATACTTTATTATTAATGAAGAAAAGACTTCCGAAACGCAGTGGGTAATCACGACACTGAACGCAAACAGTTACCCAACACCATTCTTTATTAGTTGCCAACCAGGCAAACGCCACCACAGCAGACCACCAGGAGACAACAATATAAAACGTAACCTTGTCGTGCTTCCGGACAACAACATCCCTTTCCGAGATGGTAGCGAGATTATTAGGCAAACACAACATCAAGGTATCACACAAGCCTGTCCGCACCGTTGCATCCTTTTTTAAGAAACCGAATAACCCACAGAGAAAAGAAAGCGTAAAAGAAGTTGTATACAAAATCAACTGCAACAATTGCAATACCGTTTTTTTTTTTTGGGCAAACAACCCGCGCCTTAAAAACAAAAACAAGAACGTGAAAACATTCCATACCATTGCCACCCTCTATCACTAATTGCCAAGCCTCATTTATTCAGTTTTAATTGAGGAAGGTCACGGAAGTGACCAAAACGTTTTAAAAACAAATACTTTGAAGCAGAGTCGACTCCCCTTGCTAGTTTTAGAAGTTTTAATATACCTTGCAGCAAAAACATTTTTTTTTAAACTTCTTCTGGTGGTCGTTGTTGTTGTTGTTGTTGTTGTACTCATAGCC
The DNA here is from genome assembly GCA_027574985.1 of Umimayanthus nakama. NCBI lineage: Eukaryota > Metazoa > Cnidaria > Anthozoa > Zoantharia > Parazoanthidae > Umimayanthus > Umimayanthus nakama. The sequence continues at coordinate 1,092 of JAOBRG010346079.1, read as the reverse complement.
ACAAAAGCTACAAATAACACCACATTACTAACCTGACCGGTGTTCCCTGCGCAGATCATTGACCTACGCACAATAGTGAAAATGTGCTCGTTGCGTAAAGAACAAGCATCAGAGCTCACAATCTTAAGTTCAGCTTGCTGCAGATAGTCTGAAAGCCTCGAATTCTCACCAGATGTTCTACCCCAGCCTAAATGAGGACAATAAAAGGTTTTCACTGTTCGACCTACTTCTGGGGAAAGTAGATTACCAATGCTTTTTTAAAAACTTGAATGACCAGCTGTACAAAGCTGCGCACCGATGTCTCTCTGAGAACCAGTTTGGTTACCTCTGAGAGCACAGATCCAATTTCGTAAAAAGCTCAAATGGCTCGATTGAACCTTTATCGCGGGAAAAGTACACAAAATATGAAGTAGTTTGAAGCCCTGTCGTTAGAGCCCTAGCTTGACCACAATTTCAGTGACTACACATGGGGTCCCAGCGTGAAAATACTACCATGTTCTTTCGAGTTTAACCAGGACCTAAAACTACGATTCCGCGTAAACCAAATGCACGGTTGTTGAAAGACTCGTGCCCCTGGGAGTTGTCTTAAAATTTGGAGTTCATAAGATATTTTCGATATGATTTTTTTGATAAGATTTCTTGTTAACAATAATCAATGACAATGACAACAATAATCAATAAAAAGATTAAGAAATAATAACAATAATAATTATAACTACAATTGTGATAATAATAATAACAATAACAACAACAGTACTAAGAACAATAAAATTGGAACAACAAACAATCAGTTTACGAAAAACGCAATAACAGTAATAACAATAATAGTAACGAGAAGTAGCAGTAGAAGAAGAATATAATGAAGAAGAAGAAGAAGAAGAAGAAGAAGGACAAAAAGAAGTTTTAGTAAAAGTCGCAACACGTGATAGGTATTACTTAAATATGGCAGGCAAGTTCTAACCCTTTAAATCGACGCGGACGCTTTCCAGCCCTAACCTTTCCCCCTTCCTCTCCCCTCCCCTCTACCCTTCCTCTCCCCTTCCCCTTTCCCCCTTCCTCTCCCCTCCCCTCTACCCTTCCTCTCCCCTCCCC
>JAOBRG010346068.1:0-13976 GCA_027574985.1 Umimayanthus nakama | reverse complement strand
ATGTAGCCTGATATTTATGTTTTAGCCTCATTAAGGTCTAGCTACAGTAAAAGCACTTGAGCACTTATGAAAATAGAGAGATTTTTGCTAAATTGGCTAAGGCGTTACCTACCAGCTGAATAGTATTTGTGCACAAACATAAGAGGAATACAAAATACAACGGTGCATTTAAATACCAGCTTATCAAAGGAAACTTGTTATTAACTTGGTAAAATTGGTCTGTGTGTGCTGTTTCAAGTGAATACCTGTGTTAGTGAGTGAAGGAATTGTATACCACAACATTTGTGCAGCAAAAAGGTCATGACATACAGGTAGACCTTTTTAGGAGTGATTATTAAAGTTATTATTATTATTATTATTATAGACCACACCATTTCAGTGATTTTGTACCAGCAATAAAGTTTTGAAACACACACATATATACTACACCATCTGTACCAGCAAAAAGGTCAATACAATGATGGCCTTTTTACCTTCACAACAATAATCGAATCCCTCGTGGGATCAGAGGAAACAAAAATGTTAGACTGATGTTACCAAAAATGTGCTATTTTTACAATGTTGATGCTAGAACGAATATGTCATAAATCAAGCATTCCTAGACCTATAACCTCACGTATACTGCATACTTGTAAAAAGAATCTTCAAATTACAATATAAATTAGTGCCTGTTGCTTTAGTGCAAACTACGAGACAGCAAACAAGAATAGAAATAGGAACACTCAAAAGAGGTGCTTAATCAAATGCGAGCACATAACAATCGAAGGACTCTATTAAAAGTACTGCTGGTACAGATTTCACAATTCACACTTTACAAATAAATTTGGACATGTAAACACTTTCTAATAATCTTCCTGTCAATATTTGGCATAAGAGACAACAGGTAACTGACTCGTCTTCGACTCTAACTCCTTGTGTCTTTTCCCTTGGATCTAAGCTCCTTTGAGTAAGCACCCCTTGTGAAATATAAAACTCGGGATAACGCGCTCTCACTAGTAGATGTGTACACGTAGGAATTAAGAGACAATAAACTAAATGTTACGCAAAATCTTAATGGATGCTTGGTTGGATTCACTTCGAAAACATACAGTCAGGGCTGTTTTAAAAAGCTGCATGCAAATAACAAAGCTGGGCAACTTTTTCAGATAAACAACTTGTTTCATACTAACAAGACATCTTATTGTGGAGGAAAAACCGTCTTATGCATGTAACACGGACAAGTAGAAAGCCCTTCTACTCAAAATCTTGGTTGTTTAATCAAGACAAAGTGTGTAACTACAAAAACTCGCTCATTTATACTATCGTTGGTCTATTTGTGTGAAAATGGCCGATGTGCAAACCAAAAGGAGTCGTAAGTGATAAAAAAAAAATATATTAAACCAGTAGGTACGGTGCCATTGCAGTACAGCAAGTTGTCCAAAATTAGCTTTGTTAGTTTTGTTAACTTGTTACATCTAGCTGAACAATTCATTGTTTTAGTACGTATTTGGGAAAATGAAATAGTTTGGTTTTTTGTCTAACACAACCATTAAGGTCATTCCCCTGTTTTGCAATGCCCAGCTCTTCTGCGCATAAAGTCAAAGACAAAATTAATTTTTTTTAGAGAATTCACTGTTCCTTGACAAAAACTACACAATTTAAATGGACATTTCGTAAAACTAACTGGAAAGATTGAAAAATAGTTCGATTTAAACCAACTTTTGTTAGACTCGCTCCTGGTTCCTTTGGAAAATCAGCAAAAAATGTCCGTTTTAGCACGCCGGTAACTTATCAAGGAAATAGAGTATTGATTAGTAAGACAAAGCAGAAAACAGATCAGAAACCCATGATCTCTTTCAGCCCTCTCACCCTCTGCCTTGGCTGACATGAGCTTCTGAATTTCCTCTCGAGCATTCGAGACGTATTTCCCTGACTGGAACTCTGGCAAGGGAGGCGAAGGCTTTATCAAAACCTCCTCTTCTTCCATTGGAAGATGGTCCCCTTTTCCTGATTAGAGGCCATGCATTAAAAAGTTACCGCTCTGCTCATCCTAAGATGCTTGCTTGTTAAGTTTGCATGAGTATTTTGAGTATTTAAACCCTAATCTTTACTTCTGGCAAAAGAAACTGATGCAAATTGAAAATTCTCTTTTACCGCATACTAAAAAAACTGAGAAAGAAAACATCTTCTCTTCCCAGACAATGTTGAGGAAACTGAACATTAATAGCTAGCTAGGTTACACCAGAGACACAAACACAAACACAGACGCAATAGTAAAGAAAACATATGTATTTTTTACGGATTTGCTGCAGAAAAAGACGCAAGAGGAAGGAGGAAGAAATTTCTTTTTTTGTGTCTGTCTGTGTCACTTCTATTTACACAAGTTTGTTATTTTTACTCCACAGCCGGTAGAGACCTGCATCTGCATCTACGCCTGCGTTTGTGTCCTAGTGTAAACAGACCTCAAATTACAGTAATATGGGTATTAGGTACGAATGAGTGATGTGTTAAGGTCTAGGTCTTTTTAAAAGCAACAACTCTAAATTAAGGCAGTTTTTAGGTGATTACCGCAGGAATGACTGAAGAGAATGCAGAACTTTTATTCTTACTCTTATTTCTTATTAGCATTACTTTTTATCGCTTTGGTAAAATCATCGTAGCAATAAAATAAAAAAAGGGATTCCGGACCTGTACTACACAAGTTTGTGAACTAATACGGAAAATTGACTATGAAGTACTCGAAAAATTCACTCCGTAAAGCGCGCCAAAAACCTGTCGTTAGTGCACTTTTTGGAAAATGGCGACTTTGACGTCGCTGAAATGCGCTTTAAACAAAATTTCCGATCAAGCACTTTCAGCCAAACAATAAAGTGCCAGAAACCAGCCTGCCTACGCAAAGCAGCAACGGTTTTTATAAACCTTAAAAATCGGCCATTTTGGGCATTTTAGCAAAGGGGGGACTAAAATTAGAATTAATTAAAATTTTAGAAATGGCTGAAAGTGACATATTTTGTGTAAAATCGGGTCTGATCACGATTCCAATATATGCTAGTCAAAAACTGTTCTGGCTCTATTGTACATACCAAAAGCATTTTTACAATTAATAAAAAATAGAGAATTTGAACTAATAATAAAAAAAGTCATTTAAAACTTTAATATAACAATATTAATTAATTATAAAAATGTAATACAGCTGATGGCAACGTTCTTTTTTTCAAAGTTAGGAAGAAAAAAAAACGATCTTAAAATTTTCGGAATCTTTTTGACAAAACTATCGAATGGTGGGAATGGCGTTTTAAGGTTTTTAGTCTTCGGTGCTCGCAAAAGTCTGCCATACCATTTTAGCGATGCCTGTATACAGTTTAATAGTCCATAGGTTAGACACTCTGCCTCATTGTGTCTTCAGAGGTTTTATAGTGAATAACTCAAACATTAGTTATTTGGTCACTGTACGCAACCCTTCATGTAAAATCCTGTTTATGGGCCAGTACATCATGTTTAAAAACTACTTACTTTAGGTTGTACCACTATAATTTATACTGTAACACTACTAGTACTATTAGTATTAATAATAATAATATTAGTAACAATAGTAATAATAACAATAATAATAATAGTAATAACAATATTTTTAAAACAATTATTATTACATTACTGTTATTACAAAGTTAATACTAATTATGATTCTTCAATCATTTTTTGTGTCCCAAAAATTTGGCCCAAAATGTATTTTGAACATAGTGTATAGAAAACACTCAGGCACAAGAAGGTAGTTCTGTCCAAGTATCTGTTTACTGACTTACTCACTATTAATTTTCAGTTGAAAAAGTTTTCTTTATTAACGAGCTATTTTAACATAGTATTTAAGAATTTACCATTTTTACTGAAGTCCAATGGAGGTGGCTTGACTGGCAGAGCTTGCAACTCTTTGTTATCCTCAGCATCATCCTGTTCATCCTCATCATCCTCACCATCATCCTGTTTTCCATTCCCGAAGGAACCCTGCTCCACAAGGTGCGAGAAGTCCACCACCTTTGGCTCGGCAGGTTCTTTCGTTTCACCTTCAGTAACAAAAGCAAAACATTAATACCAAACACAAAGCATAAGTTATCTAAGTACAGTACTTGGTTTGTATTTCACTGGAGCTGCCACAATAACTGTTGCTGCATACTGTAATAGATCAAGGCCCAGTTGTTCAAGCTAACTAAGATTTCCAGCCTTTCTTAAGTGTTACTGAAGTATAGTTATTTCAAGGAAACCCAAATTTGTAAATGCAAAATAACAGCTAAAATTAAAACAGGCCCAGAACAACAACATGGAAGCAACCTTATACAAGATAAATGTGATTTATAGCTATCTCGAACCCTGAGAGTTCAAATTAATAAACTTAATTAAGGCTCATATAATTAGAATACAAGTAATCATCACACCCTTGAGTTTATTGATGACAGGACCTTTCATCGTCTTGGGAGTAAAATTTAGCTCTAGACAACAGCAAAATCAACCCCATGGTAAGTTATAAACTGTATTTGGCATTCATTAGTCACAACAACTAATTTTCCAAACAAACAGCAAGGTGAACAGATATTCAGTGGATCAGATAGTAAAAATAAACAAAAAGGTGCAGTTATCACTAGACAGTAAATGCAAAAATAATATGTGCTAATAAAAAATTCACATACAAGACCAGAATGTAACCACAATACACACTGACTGCAAAACTAATGTTTTTACACCATAAAAGACAGTACTGTAAATACTGAAAAGTATCACTTAAAAAATAAAACAAAAGAAAGTAACTTACAGCAGCTACATAAATTAACCCTATTAAGACTGGGGGGGGGGGGGGTTTCAAAGTGCCCACGCTGATTTCAACTTTTGAGAACTTCTTTGATATTTAAGTTATACCATCCAAATTTGGTGACTTCTGTTATATTTTAATAGGGAACAAGATTAGGGATGAATTTTGTGGCAAGGGTGTCTTTTGTTGCCATGGCAACCCCATTTTCACATCTTGTTTTTTCAATTTTTTAATTTTTTGATGTTTTTCTCCATAAGTTAACAAACTTTTTAAAACAAATACAAATTCTTACTCTCAAAGTCAATTAATCGATAACTTCCGTAGTTTAACTGATTAGCCACGTGACCTGTGACGTCATAGGTATTGTTCAATACCGTTTTTGAAATCCAAGATGGGTGCTATGTACTTTGCACTTTTTTTAAAATTTCGAGGTTTTTCCGATTGACTTGCATTTGAAACATTTCAAACAGAGATAAAACAGTTTTAGTAACAATAATAACATTAAAGATAACACATTTCAGCAAATCATCAGAGTTCTAATTTATGAGTTGATGTGTAGTTTGAACATTGAACTTTCGCTAGTATTAAAGCTTTGCATTACTAATTAAAATTTCTTTACAAAAATGCTTTTGCTAGTTAAACGGTAGTTAAAACAGAGTTTTTATTTCATTTACTTTCGTTTAATTTGTCGTTTTTTTAAGTCAGAAACATTTTTTAACTATAATAATTCTTCTTATGGTAGGCTAGATTTTGTCAAAACCCAAATTTTTGACAGTAACATCTGACGAAATTGTGACGCCATATGACATCATGTCAATTGGTTACAAAATGGAAATTAAGCAAATTTGATGTGATCTGTCAATTGTGAAAACATCTCTTCAATAGCTTTAACTTTCAAAAAGTTACTAGGGGGGGAGGGTTCTAGGAGCTCCCCGCCAGTCTGAGGGACACCAAAAAAGCCCAGTCTGAATAGGGTTAAAGCAAATAAAAGAAGAGATGTACAGTAAAGAAGAGTACCTGATGAATCTGCATCAGGCTTAGCTGAGTCAGAGCTAGTCAACTGTGGCAATTCGCCTTCCTCATCTTCATCTGGCGTGCTAAAAAAGTCTGTGACCTTATTTACAATACTGGACATCATCCCAGCTGCCCCACCATTACCGTGGCCTTCTGCAGTCTTCCCGTTCTCCATTTCACCATCATTCCCATTTTCCTTGTCCTGTTGTTTGTTTTCAGTACTGTCCTGTTTTGTTTGCTGTGTGACGCTGCCAGTATCAGTACCTGAATCAGTTGAAGGGTTTGACTCATCAGTACCTGCTTCATTTGTCCCTCCTGCCTCCGCCTCTTGGTGTGATGGCTTTATATTTTCTTCACTGGTGGCCTCTTTGTCTGTTCTGCCTTGAGTCTGAAAAAATGGATTAAACTTGATTTTAGGTGAAATAAAAAATCTATTAAGAGCTTACACACTTGAATGGCTTTACTTCCAGGGCCTTTGCTGTATCTAGGGTAAACATGTGGAAAAACGTTTCTTCAATGCCAATCAGCCAGACTTGTTAGAACAGTTGGACCCTGATAATTGGAACTTTGAAAATTCCAAGTCCCCACTACATGCAATTCGAAGCGATATTCATTTCTCAGGGAGGGCCTTACTACTGATTTTTACCTAATTAATTTGAATCCCTGTTACATGTAATTTGAACTACCAGTATTTTCCTTTCCCTTTGAGACTTCAAATAAACGGGGTCCAACTGTAGCAATAATAATAATAATAATAATAATAATAATAATAATAATAATAATAATAATGAGTCTTTATTAAAACATCGGTAAAATACATACCAATAAATTACATTGCATTATTAAAAAAAACATGTCTTAATTAGTTGGTAACTAATTTGTACTTAAAATAGAGCAATAGTAATTCACTACTCCAGCACCAGCCCTTAATCTTTTATTAAATCCAATTTTAAAGTGAAATTAAGAGAAGGAGAGAAAAAAAGATTAATGTTATTTACTTGAGAAAGAAAAAAAGCCTGTGCACTGGAAATTGAATTCTGGTCTGTCAACTCTATGTCTGATATGTTACTGTATTGCCTTAACATGTAATAATAAAATTATGTGCTAAAAAAAGGTTGAACAACTATAGCACAGTAATGCATGTGCTGAACAAGCATAACACAGAAAAAAAAAGCGACAACCTAACCTTGGCGCCTCTCAGGCTCAAGTAATGCTACTCAATAACATACTAACTAAATCCATTTCTAATCAAATCAGGGTAAATTGTATCCCTTGACAGAACTGAACTTAGTGAATTTCTAGCAACTGAATGTAGACACAAATAAAGTTTGAGCTTACCTCTGTAGCGACAATAAAAGATGGATTCTTATCAAAAATATTGGTTTCTTGAACATGGGAGCTGGGGAAGTATCCTGCTTTACCACCAACCTGAATACGATGTAAAAAACACGAACTTTTCATTAGCAAATTAACACTGCTTTAAAGTTAATTTTTAAATGTCAAATATAAGTGTGGAAGAGGGTATGTGAAATAAATTCAATGGCTGACTGATTTTAAATGTAGCTACAGTATTGGTTAATTTCAGGTCTATAAGTAGCCATAACAAAATCTTATTAGCCATGTTTGCTCAGCCTGTACAGCAAGTTATGGATCCTTGAACAGTTGATCTCTTCCATTCCTTGTTTTTTAGGTTCGTGCACTTTGTGCTTGGGCAATAAAATGAAGGAAAAAACTCACTACTAACTGGACCTCCATAGTTTGCCATACAGACACATGTACCAAATGCTGTAAACAGTGCATATTTTCATATAATAATAAATTATATGGACATGTGCACACTCAGGTAAATTTAAAATTGCATGTTTACATTTTCTTCACCAAATCTAAACTACATGTAGTGTTAATTATTTGCCTCTTTGAACACTAAGGCTACAACTGCTATCTTTTAATATTTTTTTCTGGTTTTGACAATTTAATATTTTTGTTGTTATTGTGCTGACCAGTGTTAACGCGCAACAATCAAGTATTCTCATTCTTAAAAGCTACTAGGTACCCATGTTAACCAGTTCATCAGTATGTAAATTCTCCTTATACTATTTGCACAAAGTAAGTTGTTTGGTAATGAGAATAAAGTAAATGATCACACAGAGCAATTTGTCTAAACTGAAAATTGAAATTCTCCCAACCTGTATTAAGGAAAAAATATTATTGTAAAGAGACAGTTTGGGAGAATTCAGTTAATAGAGGCTTAGAGGGTTAGGACCAGTTGTGGTTCAGTTGTCGAGTGGTTAGCAGATCTGACTCGTAACCAGGAGGTTGTGAGTTAGAACACTGGCCAGACCAATGTGTTGTGTCCTTGAGCAAGGCACTTTGCTCGACTTGCTCCAGTCGACTCAGCTGTACAAATGAGTACCAGCTTCTGCTGGGGGCTAGCCTGTGATGGATTAGTGTCCTGTCCAGGGGGAGTCACAGGCTTTCATCTGCTTAACGCTACAGAAACCGGAGATAATCACTTACCCAATAGGCCACTTGGCTCAGGAAGAATTTAGCTCAGTTTTTTAAAGCAAAATTCTCCTAGGCTACTTGCAAAGAGATTGCGTAGAGATGAGACTTTCTAAGCACATCAGTTGGCACTGTTACATGTAGGAGTGAAAGAATTGTAAGAGCTCCGATGACCTACCTCCCCTCCCCATAACTCTGGATCAGTTCCAGTCTCTTTACTATATATGACAACTGTGTCGTCTTTGGTTAATGATAGATGACCATCATTACTTGAAGTAAAATCAGCTATAACTTTTGCCTCTGAGATGGGCACTGCAAAACAAATAAAAATTATGTTAACTTATTTAAAGCTCTTAAACATAATGATTTCTATTTAGGGGTCATTCATTTTTCTCAACATTTTCACGCGCGTATAGAACATATGCTGGGAGGGAGGGGGTCCAAGGCAAAGTGCGCTTTTTTCAAATTTTAAAATTGTCAATAATACTATTTTGAAAAAACCAAGTTTAGTCTAACAAATAAACACAAGTCCAAGACAATACTTTTTTTTGTTTCTGGAACCCACAATCAGTTGGAATTGGCCTCCAGGGGACTAATATACAAGAGGCATGACGTATTAAAGACATCTTCATTTGCTTTGATATTCCACAATAGAGGATGAAGTATTGAGTTATGCAAAAGATAAGCGTCACGACCTAAAAAAATTCTTATCAAGAAAAGATGCATTTACTGTCCACAAGAAACCTTTAAGTGAGCCTAAAGGTGTGTGGACGCTTTTGTGTTCCTTAAAAGTGATTGCAATTTCCAAAGCACTGTACAAGCATTATTTTTAAAATATATTTTGGCTCTGGATATTTGTAAAACCTGCAGAACTAAATCTCACTGTGTCTGTTCGGAATATTGACAGTTATCTGTCAAAATATTTCAAAATATTACAAAATCAGTGTGCACTTTCTTTTGCTTTATTTAAAAATACATGTGTTCAGAGCCTGAGATTTGCCTATCACTTAGACTTAAGCACTCAAGGAACGTTTTCAGCCTTAAGAAATTACTTTCAACAATTACAAACAAGATCTCAAGACTTTGAAAAGGCAAATTCTTACTACGTCTTCAAACAAAGGCCACTTGGGATTCTCTTTAACATATAAATACTCCATGTTTTTTATCGGCTTTATCAGATAGTGACAAGGCGTGCCATCAAACTAACTTTTAGATTGTATAAATTTCATTTGATTTCATTTGAATGAATTTGAATCTTGATCAGTTCCACACAGCCACAGGGTAGAAATTTAAGGGCACGCGACAGCTGATAGAGTGAACTGAAGGCTTTAAGATCTTTGACATCAGAAAAAGTTTGAAATTAGACTATCCACAATAAGTTGTCATTTACAGAAGCAAAAAATCAAACTTCATCTTTAACGTAAAATTGGCCAGTCCATGGAATATTATAAAAGCCTTACTTAATAAAAGTACAGACACCGATTGGAACTCGAATATTGGTTGTTCGAACGGCCGAAACTTCTGCCCTAACGATCAAAGTTCTCCAAGATCTAGCTTGTAGGCTTACCTTTACATAATTGATCACTACACTTCCTTGCTTCCGAAATAGAATGCGTACAAATCGCAGCAGATAAAAAGAAAAGCATGAAACATACAAAGTTTGGTTTGGCCACCATGTTGAAAATGGCCGAGCTTGAGGAGTACGCATGCGTGAAAGCAATTGTCTGATGACGTGTCGATGGGAAAACTCTCGACAAGTGACCAAATCATGGAAACGGTGAAATCTGCGACAGGAATTCGGGCAGCTGACTGAATTAAATTTGGCATTAGGAAACTAACACTTCTCCTGGGCTAAGAAAAATGTTAAAGAGTTGGAATGAGTATTTTGAAGAATGAAGTTTCCCTTTAATTGAGTTGAACACGTGCACAAGAACTGCTCGATAAACTAGTTTCTAACGCTCAGTTTCGCTCAGTTTGTTTCTAATTTTTTTTTTTTCATAAGAGTTGAACCTTTTTATAAAAACATGAGGCTGAAACTACCCATATTTAAGAACGTACCCGAGGTTTGGGAAAAACGAATACCTTGTGTTTTGAACACTTTCTATTTTGTATAGGAACGTCTAAAGAGCTGAAGCTGAATGTTCTAAAACATTTTTAATTTTATGGTTTCGGCCTCAAACGTTCTTTAAAAAAATCTTCTTTCAATATATTTGTTTTGTCATCGGGTTTACACTTGTTAATTTCTATCCGCACAATTCAACCAGAAGCATGAATAAGCTACCCTGACCGGCAAGAAAGAAAAAGATTTCACAATAAAAAAAGGGCTTGAAGCAAAGTCAGTTTCATTCTCAACACTTTGGGCCATGCGAACATTGTCCGAGAAACAAAATATTTCCACGATTTTGTGCAGTATCAAAAACAAAAGTTCTTCGCATTACTTCAGCCTTGGTATGTTGTTCGTGTTTTCAATTTTGGGCATTTTTCAGTTTCGTGGTTTTTTTTAAAAAAAAGGTTCTAATATAAAAAAGGTGTAGTGTACAATATTATGGAAGTAATTTGTTTCTCGTCGCCTAAGTGGAACATTCCCATAGTGTTTTTAAAATGTAAAAGAACGTCTAATTTTTGGGCTGCGCCTAAGGCTGAGTATTCCTAAATTTTATGAGGATTTGAGGCTTAAAATGCACTTTTGATGTTCTTGAACACAACTGTTAGTCTTGGGTGAGCAGTCTTACAAACCAAACGGCCGCACAAATACGCTATTTTGAATTGGCCGCTGTCCTAGCCAGCAAGAAAGGAATAGAACAGTAAGAAAAAATAAATAAAAACGAATTTGTGCAAATAAAAAACTAAAGGGCATGTTGCACTAATAAACATTAGCCAAGAAAAAAACACTCACATGTTCTTATGCAGTACCTAAAACAAACTTTCATTGCATTTCTTCAACCTCAGTTTGTTCTCAAAATGTTTTTAAGTTTTTGGCGTTTTTCAGCCTCATTCTTTTATAAAAAAAATGGCTCGGAATTGTAAAAAACTTGAGTGCAGGTCTTGGAGGGAAACATACCTTCGCACATATAAGAAGTTCTGTTGTCGAAGATGGAAGTAGCACAATTCGCAATGAATAAAAACCAAGGAATTAGCCAAAACATTTTTAACGAACCATGCTCGCCTCCGTTCCATCTAGAAATGCGTAAAACATCTACTTCCAATGAAATAATGACAATGCTCCGATGACGTCAGTAATTGGAATATTAAATCTTCTTGCGCGTGTTGCTCGATGGTTAGGTGGTCAAAAACTTTCAACTACGATTTCTTTATCCAGAATTTTTAAAGTATTTATAACAAAAGCGCCATTAAAAGTTTAAATCTTCAGGTTTCAAAAATATTTGTGTTTTAAACCATAAACATCACAACACTACACCCTTTCTTATAAGAACAATATTATAAGAACAACGATCGGGGGTGGAAGTGGAATATTGGAGAACCAAATATTCTTATTCTTTCTGGAATATTTTTCGAATTTTAATATTCCAAAGTCACCCAAAGACAAGTATTCATATTCCTCCATTTGCTCAAATCAGATATTCCTTTGCTACTATCTGCAGTAATATTCGCATGTTTTGTTGAAAATCCTTTGACGATATCCCTTAAAAGGGAGGTGCCTCCCTTAAATCCGCTACTGGATCGAAAATATTTAGATATGCCAATGATGCATAGCTCCTCGCATTCCCTACAATATTATTTCAAATATATATTTTGCTCATGTGTTAACGCCAGTTGTCTTCTCCGTTTATCTTGTATCGTCAGTTTCTGCATGGCTATCCGCAGAATCTCCGCCAGCTGTCAGACAATCCTCCCTTCTTTTCCTCTTTCCTGAAGACATAAATATCTATACCGGTGATTCTTATACAGTGATTAGAGGAATCGTCAACAAAAAGAAAGTTATTCCAGATTGAAACATCTGAATTGTGCTGCCTTTCCATCTTTCTAACCAAAATGACCCAGCGTGCCAGCAACAGTTACAGTTATTTACAATTTTACCTGCAGATAGCAAAAGCTAGTCGAGGCAGGTATTGAGACAGTAATCAGTTTGGATGGACAGCCGAGAGTGTCGCACATCATTTTACGAGGAATGACTCTTCATATCTGTTAAGATTAACATTCCAGAGATCCGTTATCTCAATTGGATATTGTAGGACTCTTGGCCGATTGTGTCTCCAACAGATATATACTTCTGGAATGTCATGGCAAGGCTTTCTGAACCTCATATGTTAGGGTTTCTAAGGCCGTTTCTATGAGCACTCGGTCTTTGTTTATCAGAACTTTCAACAAGACAACCTTTCACATCAGTTTGGCCATCTCGGACGATCGATCATGGAGAAAAACCAGCAAGAGTAGTGTATTGATTAAGTCGTCGTTCAGATAAACAGGGATGATGTCACCGATTTAACGTTGTGCAGCGGATCCAGCAATGGAAGACCATAAACATTTAGTTATCTTTCAATTAGCCTTTCCATGAATGCTTTCTGTTTTGACTCACAGTCTGAGCACCAGCCAAACTGAATAATTCAAATACAATGTTAATTCTCATCATATCCTTTTTGCGACAGAAAGGGCGTGGCCTTGACATAGGATGCCACACCGTCAGTCCTCTCCTTCGACATTCATCACACAAGTCCTCCTTTCTACGCAAATGTTGCTCCCGTTTTCGTACGTTTTGCTACTTGAAAAAGCTCGTACAATTGTCCGAGGTGATTTTTGCTCACTAAACTAAGAGCAGATCGCAATTTGTTTTTTGCTGTAGTCGACAGTGGAGAAGGCCTGCAAAATATGTGCGACGATATCCACTCAGACCAAAACATCAACGAATCTGCAGCAATCCCTTTATCATGTTCACCACAAAAGAAGTAGGAGCCGGACTTAACATGAAGAGTCTTGTTTTATTTGAACCAGAATGTTAGAGCTGGAAACTCTGAAAAAAAAACGCTTTTACAGAGAAGATACACCCTAAACAGCGTCTCAGGCCCAGCCAAAGCAGTTCAGAGTTGGTCCGGCAATAATATGTTCCCCGGGTATGGTCGAGCGCCGACGAAGCGAGTACACAGGAGGGGTCCGGGGGCATGCTTTCCCGGGAAATTTTGAAATTTAGCTTCTCTGAATTGCACATTAGGCTCATTCTCCGAGAGAATTCACAGAAAAGTGAACCAAACTTTACGGTGAAAATTGCATGTGTTTAGACGCAAATTGACTATCATTTTAGTACAGTAATTCATATATTAAAACAATTGGTTTTCATTCTTATGGCGGTTTAAAGTCTGTCACGGTCAGTGTGTCACCTTGTGCACTTGAAGGAGCAGGTGGTTTAAGCGCTCTTGCTTCATAGTTGCTCTTGGGTTGATTTTCGGCCAACGCGTAGTGCTTAGTGATCGCCCACTTGTTGCATTGGCTGATTGCATCACGAAAATGAGCTGCATTATCGTTACAACTGCACTTACAAGTTTTCTGTCCGTTCAGTGTATAGACTTTCGGTTTTGGGAAGTTCACATTTTTCAATTTAAGAAAATACCACCGGCAGGCTCAAAAGTTGTTCCGGCCATGGCCGCTAGACTGCGAGTAGTCTCCTCTTTTCCACCAGGAGATCGTCGAGAGAGCGCGCGAAATGTGGGGCGAGGACATATTTTTT
>JAOBRG010346047.1:0-13977 GCA_027574985.1 Umimayanthus nakama | reverse complement strand
CAGATTAGCTGGTAGTACTTATAGCAATAGTAATAATAATAATAATAATAATAATAATAATAATAATAATAATAATAGTAATAATAATAATAATAATAATAATAATAATAATAATAATAATGATAATAATAATGATAATGATAATGATAACGATAATGGTAATAATAATAATAGTAATAACAAGAGTGACAGCAACTGTTAACTCGTCTGATAACATTTATTTGAAATAGTATTGTGCACGACCTACATGCATTTCACATAAAGACAACCTTTTTACAAAATGAACTTATAGAGGATTTTAAAGTGAATTGTACAGTAGCCGACTTGCTTTAGTGAACTTATACCTGGCTAAGGACCTGGTTTTTCTTCTGAAGTTTTAAAAATGTCGAGCTTTGAGAATTAGTAGGATTTCCATAAACATTAGCTTTCGGAGTATTCAGAGGTTTACCAACGTTTTAAACATTTAGCGTTTTGACTTTTTGACAAAAGACTACAACGTTTCATAAGTAGTAGATATTAAAGTTGTTCACATAAAGACTAACCTGGAAAGAGTGCAAATATTTTTCCTCTATTTAGGAAAAGGTCTTGTTTTTGCAACTTTTCTTTTATACACGCTTAAATACATCAGGTCTTAATAATTACGTTGATAAATGTACCAGGAAAGATAGTTTAAAAAAAAACGGGTTTCGAACTCTATCCCAATTAAGTTTTTTGAGTTTGTTATAAATAGAAAACGCTTACTTTTTGCATGAATTAGAATGACGTGTTTACAAATAAAATAGTTTCTTGATTTAAAGATACCGAGCGACTCAGCTTGTCGAAGTTGGTTTGGTAGGCTGTTCTACAAGATCGCAAGCTATTTAGAGATAGTTAGTGCGAGGTTGCAATCGGGGAACAGCAAGTTAGTTCGCGTTGTCTGTCAGAACACAGCTGGTGACACTATCACGATCTACAAATTTTGCGGACAGTCAGGCGCCAGATTAAGGTCTAGAGTTACATGACGTCTCTGCAATCTGTTGTTAGGCTTATGATAAAGCATAAGAATAAGACACACGATGCTTCGTAATTAGCTTTAACTACTGCTCTTAATCGTCTTCCAGCAATACCTCCCCCGACCACGGCCGCCCCTGGCTGGAACCTGGGCCGAGATGCTAACTCGTCTGGCTCGTCCGTGAGCCTGGTAACGGGTATTGCTATAGGAGCTGTCATGTTCGTCATTATAGTCCTTCTCTTGCTTGCGTACGTCTGGAAAAAGCAGCTGTTAACTCCAGGTTCCACAAACAGCATAAACAAGAGGTGAGAGAAACCTAACATCTCAAACAACCGTTCCTAGGGTCTGGTGTTATTTTTACATGAAAACTTTTGGTACTTTAGAGATTGATGATTCTGGGCTTAGGTCGCTTTTCATTCGTCCGGACCAGCCGGTCCGGACGATTTTTTTTTCTATGCCCACTTCAAGATGGCAAACGCCTAATAGAACTGCAACATTGCTCAAACTGATACTCGTACTCAGTAAAATTAAAAAAAAATAGAAGTTAAAAAGGCCGAATAAATGAGGGCGTAGCGAGTCTCGATCGTAGGACCTCATAAACAGGAGTCACTATTCACTACCACAACACTAACCTACCATTTCGATGTCAACTTCACATTTCTTTGTATGTCTTTCTAAAGTAACACTGACCCATCCCTAACCCAAACTAGCCCAGATAACCATGAACAACCATCAACAGCCCTATGAGATGAAAATACGAATAGTGAATGAGCCGTGACAGTCCGCTATCTTGAAAATGGCGTAAAAAAGAAATTCGCCCGGTCCGGCGAGACCGACCAGTCAGTTCTCAAATGGAATGCCCGAACTCTCAGAACTTGTATTGTCCAGAATGGTCTTAGTCACGGATTAGAGCCGCTCAGTTCTCTCGCTTCGGGCGAATTTATTTTTTACGCCCACTTCAAGATGGCGGACTGTAACAGCTCAATTATTATTTGTAAATTCATATCATAGAGCTATTGATGGTTATCTATGGTTAGTAAGGGTTAGGTCAAGGTTACTTTTGTAAGAACTTTGGATAGACATAAAAATGTGAATGTTGACAGCGAAATGTTGGGTTAGTGTCGTGATAGTGAGTAGTGACTCCTGTTTATGAGGTCCTACGATCGAGACCAATCATGCCCACCTTTCTTCGACATTTTAACTACTATTTTTTTTCCTGAAATTTTTCGAAGTATGAGCTTCAGTTTGAGCAATGTCGTGGTTCTAGTAAGCGTCCGCCATCTTGAAGTGGGCGTAGAAAAAAAAAAACCGCCCGGAACGGCTGGTCCGGACGAATGAAAAGCGACCTAAACCAAGAGTCAGCAATTTCGCAGGCTAGCGATAGACCTCGACTTTAGCCCGCTCCGGTCGGCCAAAGCGCGGGAGTTTGTAGAAATGTGGCGGGTAAAAATACACCGGCGCGCGGGCCTTTGACCACTTTGGACCTTTTCGTTTAAACTGGTCAGAACCAGTTCTTTGTTAGTTGGCCAGATCGGACAAATGTGAATTGACCTTGACTTAAATAGTAATGTTAGTTAACAGTTTGATACTTAGAATTTTCCCACTGACTCAATAAAACCAGACATATATGTAAACGAGGGCGAATGGTGCCGAACATCGGATCTGTGCATTTTAAAACTGCCTCGTCTTGAAATTTTCTTTTCTAAATATAAAGCTTGTTCGTGTCAAGTGTGAGCTACAGCTGTTTAAGCGGTAGTTTGAGAAATACATCTTGCTTTTTTGTTGATACACAAAACGAGAATGCTATTGGTTTGAAAGGTTTAGCGTCGGTATTTGCTGCGTAAGCCTGTCACTTATGTTGTAGTTAAAAATTAATTTTAGTTAAAAATGGTTTCAAACCAGCTGGGAAACTCAATTACAACTTGGTAAAAAAAGTTTCAGTTAAAATTTTAGTTAAAAGGATTTTAAAATACTTCAAAATAGTTTCAAATTAGGTCAATTCAATTTATCTAGTTGAAAACAATATCAAGACTACAATTTGAATACGGAGTATTTTGAACAAGGTGAAAATGTTTGAAAGTAGTAATGGGAACAATAAGTGAAAAAGAAGGGAAATTTGCAACGAGTTGATCTGTGGTCTAGCGGTTATTAGGGCGGACCGCAGCTCGAGAGATTGTGGATTCATTAGTCCTGGCAGGTACAGAAAAATTATTTGTTCAGAGGTAAAAGTTCTAGTGGCAGGTTTGGTTGGGGGGGGGGGGGCGTAAGTCAGGTTATTTTGGAGATTGGAGGGTAGAACTTGGATACCATGGAAGGGAGTTAATGTTAGGGTTAGGGTGAGGGTGCAAAACCATCTTTACCTAAAACTCTAGTTGAAATTATTTTCACTTTATTGAAGTTGAACTGACCTAACTTCAAATCATTTTCAACAGTAAAGTGAAAGAATTGATTAGGTTGAGATCATTTTTACCTAGAGTGAATTGAATGTACTACCCTGCGAGCAGAGATCTCTCATGTCCCAACGAAGAATGAAAGGAAAGAGAAACCTCTGCACGCTTCCCACCGACTCTACCTCACGCATGCGCAAGAATTTGTAAACAACACGTCATTCACTTTAGCTATTCACGTGCCGGGCGCATAATCAAAGCAGCGGTATTTTTCCGTCCCCTGGCAACAAGCATCGCAGATTCGTAATCGTTCAGCGGTTGTACTAGTTGCCTGGCTACAAAGCAGTCAAACCAGTTCCAAACTTGCCTGGTAGGTCCAGATTTCTGGACGGCGGCGAGTTAAAAGATCGGTGGGAAGGGTGCAGAGGTCTCTCTTTCCTCTTGTTCTTCGTGGGGACATGAGAGATCTCTGCTCGCAGGGTATGAATGTACCTAGTTTGAGATTATTTTTTTACTAAAGTTCTTTTTGAACTACAACACATAAAAAACATAATACATATTGAATAAATGAGTGCCAAACTAAAAAAATATCAATATACAACTAGTGACAGTTTTCTACTAGTGACAGTTTCTCCGTTGTCTTTGCATTTTTTTTCAGTTTAGAGGCTCCTTTGGTTTTTGAAGTTATAAGATCTGTGAAGCAAATTTGCGTATCAAAGAGATGGAATGGAACGGTATGCTAAATTTTTCAAACATGAGAAACTTTTCCTCAAAGCGGAGAGAGATTGGCTTGTACAACCACAGGGCACCCAAGCCTGGCCTTGCGTTGTGTCAAAGGAACATTATTTATTAACTAACTAATGGTTGATTGCACTATTGGAACTGTGTTCAAGTATTTATTTTAAACGTAACATATTTTTCAGTTTATCAACCAAAAGACTTTTTGCCCGCGGAAAAAGTAATGGTAAGTGTTGTTTTGTGCGCCAGCCTTTGTTTTTTCCTCTGTCCTGTTTATTATTGCATCTTGTTTAGTACTGTTGTGTTTGCGTTGAGGTGTGTTGAAATTGTTTTTGTTATATTATGTTATTTTATTTTGTGTTATGTTGTTTGTAGTGTGGTATGTTGTGTTGTTTTGTGTGGTCTTGTATTCGTGTCGTGTCGTGATGTGTTGTGTGGTGTTTATTCATGTTATGTTGTGGTCTGGTGTCGTGTGTTATACGGTGTGGTATGCTTAGAGACTATTTATATTTCCATGGAGTTAGGTTTGAGTTTTGGCAGATTTGAGATTGTCAACTGAATAAAGTCCATAGTGTGGTTTCTTAACTTTAACTCTTAATTAGGACGACACAGGAAGAACTCGAAAGATCAAAGCGTGAGTGATATCTCGGAACATGTGGCTGGTAATCCACTGTACGACGATCTATGTATAGGACCCTCAACCGACGTCCCCATGAAAGCTCTAAACGAAAAAGAGCCTGGGATCAACGGCCGTTCCCAACAATCTATCAGCAATCCAGGCTATGGTAGAACACTTCTTTTGACCGTCAACCATAATGCTTCAGGAGCTGCTGACAACTTTGGCTACCAGACCTCTTCAACGCACTCCAAGGAAGACGGCAATCCATTGTATGAACCCGCTGTCCCAAACAATGCAGGCGTCACTCACGGGGAAGTTGAGAGAAACCATGGTCTGAAACAATTAGGCACTGTGGATATAAACCCTCTGTATGTGGTTGGTGGGCAATTTCACGGCGAAACTAAGTCGTCTGATGCTTGTATTAATCCCATATATGAAGCTAATGATTCACCAGCTGCAGGTCAAAGCTACAACACACCACCAATATTGCTTGCTACTGAGAACATACTCGTCAATGCTAATCCTATCTATGAAGGTGCAGATGCTTTTCCCAACAATTTGAGAGAAAACAGGCCTTTGGGAATAGAAGCTGGTACGAGCTGTGCTGAAAATGAGATCAATATAAATCCTCTGTATGAAACCACTACAGACATGAACCCCTTGTATGAACTTGGCCAGGCGCCAGCAGCACATGCGCAGAGTGACATCGTGGCTACCAATCAACTTTACGAACCAGTTCAGGTATCTTCTTTACAACTAACGCATCCCACACGCGGCCAAGAGTATGACAAATTTGTTCCACGAGAGAAACAAAAGCTACAGAGCAAGCTCCGTTCACTTTCGTTAACCAAAGGCGATTCTACTTACTCCAGATTAGACAACCAGCAGCCAGAAGGAGGTGATTATGCTCGAGTGGAGACTGGGGTAAAACGAAGAGCTGGTTCAGGCTCGTTAACCAAGGTCTCTGGAACAGAAGGAGATGATGAAGATCGAAAAAGACTTGTGTCTACTGAGACTGAAGAGCCCAAACCACCACAAATTCCCGCACGAGACAAGAAACTAGACTAAAGTTTGTTCTCTAATTAGAAATGTTTGTAGTAAGGGAATATTATATGAATTTATATCGATTATTTTCCCAGCTTATGTAGAATACTGTAGTGGTTTAGATTAGAAATCTTATAATTAAATGACTCGTACAACATTCAGACCCCGTCCACACTACACCGTATTTGAACGAAAACAATTCTTGGTTTGCACTCAATCTCCTGGAATTTAAACGACAAAGGGTAAGGCAGCTTTGCTGGTGTACACAACAAAAGAATGTAATTAAAACTCCTTTGTTGTTGTACACCAACAAGGCGGCTATGACGTCACTTGCAAACCAAGAATACTGTTTTGTTCCGGAAACGGCTACCGTCCACACTAAACGCCGAAAACGAACAACGAAAACGGAACATTTCGAAAATGCTTTCCAGAGTGGAACGATTTGAAAACGGTACTGTTTGAAAACTATGTTTTTGTAGTGTGGACGGCCAAAACGATGCTATCTGAAAACGATGACGTCACCACAACAACACCACCTGGCTGCAGACCACTCAATCGTGAGTATCCTAGATAGCGGACAGACAGCTTTCATGCGGCTTCCTTGTTGATCGTGGTGGGGAATTTTTTAAATTTCTTGGAGGCGCTTTTAATATATCTGAGACTTTTAACACTACTTTTCTGATTTTTCAATAAGAGAACAAGACATTGGGTGTTTTTACACTAGAGTTTGAATTTTGCTAAACTTCGGCCTAGTTTAGACATCATGCCTTCACCGCACCGAAATCAATGCTATTTTGCGCGGTGTCTCGCACGGTCAAAGCACGGTTGCGATTTATCCAGTGCGCCAAACTAATTGTCTTAAGATGAAGTTCGTTGAATCTCGCTTTTACCGTACCGCACGTTCAGTTTTACATCACCAAGTTTTGGCACAGTGCTTAGTCAACGTGCCAATTTAGACGTCGAGCTTTAAACGTGCTATCACCGCGCCAAAACGAAATATTTGAGCTCGGTGCGGTGAAAGCACGATGTCTAAACTAGGCCCAGGTTTTAGCTTAGCTAAGATTATTTGTTTAGCTGTTTCACACGAGTAACTATCAATGGTCTCTAATCAACTAACAGAAGATCGCACTTGCATTAATTATTTATGTGGGGAAAACTTGTGGATTTAGACCATTTGAATTTGATTGCAACACAGAGCAAAGGGAACTTTTGGCGTTGTCTGTTTGTGAAACTACGTGCTATGCTGCCTGGCCAACACGAATCAAATAAAAATCAGTGATATTTAAAACTTGGATTAACATTTCATAGTGTTAATGAAGCTGTGCTGATTGCCCGGATCAGGACGATAGTTGGTTTTAAACTGACGTTGGCCTTCTAACATTCGCGTGCAAAAGATTGCAACGAGTATTAACGTGAGAAATGTTCGTCTGGATGCGCAAAATGTACCCATGCGTGCATTACACAATTCGAGCGATTTTGACAAGCGGACAAAAAGATATTGTTTTATCTTTAATAGGTTTCTTTGTTTTTTGGTCCGAAAGTCGCGCTCAAGGCTGGTTTTTCTTTGCTTGAAACTTGCTTAGCATGGTTTGAAGTTTCCGATGCCAACATGCCTCATTACTGTACTTTCATGCTCCGCTGCACCACATAATAGCAGTAATTACAAATTTGCTGAGCAAAGTAACATATAACACCCTTTTGAGTTTCGGTGGGTTTCGGTGGGCTTTGGTACGTTTCGGTGGGTTTCGGTGCGTTTAAAATTTGATACAAAGGAAAGTTATGGAGGAAGAATTCAGGGAAATTATCAAAGAATGTAAAGTTTAAGAAGAGCGTTTTCAATACAGATCCGCGTTGTAGTGTGGACTGGCGAAAACGATGCGGAAACGATAGTTGTGGACGCAAGTCGTTTTGAAATCGGAACAAAACAGTTCCGTTTTTGTTTGAAAGCGGTGAAGTGTGGACGGGGTCTTAGAGGTAAAACTTAGCATAGAGGAAATGTTTTTGTTCTTATTTGTATACTTGACTGTCAGAAACATTCAATTTAATGTTTAACATTGCTAAATTATTTTCTTATGTAGACGTGATGAAATTAAGAAAGTTATTACTTTGTAATAAGGTTGTATCACAAAAGTATGTGTAAGTTTTGTGTATTAAGGCATCTCTAGCAGTAGTATATCTTTTTGCCATAAAACATTGTCCAATAAAAACTAAAACTACAGCAATGTATATGTGTTCAGTACATGTTCTGTACAGAGTAGGTAGAAAACTTACAAATGGCCGAAATTTGGAGTAATGGGATGTTTTGCTGAGCGAAACTTCAGTTGACTTGAGTTTGCTTAGCTATTCAGTACAAAAACACCAAATAACCTAAAAGTTAAGAACCTGATTAGCCTAATTTCCTGGTAAGCACAGTTTACGTAAGAACCTGTTTAGGCTTTTATGCGCGTGTTTCACTGTATTCGAAAACACTTTCAACTAGTTATTCTTTTGAAGGTTTGTCAAGACGTAAAAAATAAAACTAGGAAAGCTACGCACTCTGGGTAACGCCATTAATTTTTGTTCTTATTGCTATTCTTTTTATTATTATTATTAATATTATTATATTGTTGTTATTATTATTATTTTGTTGTTATTAAATATTATTATTAGTAATTACAATAATTAAAAATTATTCTCTGAAATCGAGGTGAATGGTGGCAGAATATTCACCGACATGTGAAGCATGGAGGTGAATATTCTAAAAGTCACTATTCACCGAGATTGAAGATAATAATTGTATTAGCATATACAAACTCGTTGACAACACAACACATTCAAGAATCTCTTTCAATTTCTCCCAACGTATCAACAGCCTGAGTAATGGAAATGCGCTCCGCACAGTTGACTTGCCTCATTTACACGCTCAGTTTATGCACGAAACTTACATTTAACACAAAGATGGCGGATCTGTAAACGAGCTTTGAAGATTTTTATATAAATTGGCGATCTTCAACAACGTCTGTTAAAGCTGGCCGGACAAAACTGTTGTTTAAGTTATTAATACCTTGAAGTAGTTCCGTGAAGGTAGTTTCAGTTTATTTGAAACAGAAATTGAAAGAACAGATATGTGAAGTTTCCTCCGGAAAGTCTTACCATGTGCTTGCTGTTGGAGTGTTGGGAATCACAACCACTTAAAGAGAAAAAGCGACAATCAAATATTCTTGAATGGAGACACTTTGCTCAGAGAAAGTTGAGCCAGTTAGCATATGCAAACTCGGTGACGTTGGTATTCCAAGCAATCTGATTGGTTCGCTATCTCTGAGTAAATGGACGTATCATTTTTTATGAGGAGGGAGGAAGGGGCCTGAAAATTTTATGGGGGGAATCTAAATGGGAGGACGTCCTTAGGGTTGAGAGGTGGGGGTCACGTTTTATTAAGGGATCCAAAAGTGGGGGTCAAAAAAATCCTGTAAACCGAAATGACCATTTACGTCCCTAATGGACGTTGTCCACCTCCCGGGAGGCGCAAACTCTCGTTTTGCCGAAGTGACCGAGAATGACGTCTTGCAAATGCAAGATCTTACAATTCCTAACGATGCAAAGAAAGCTACGAAATTAGGAGTGAAAGTTTTCAAAGATGACAACTTTTCAACTCACGGTTCTAGCAATTTTCTAATATTTCGAGTGTCTACTCTCCTGATCGCCAAGCTTCAGTTCGTTGATGATTCTTTCCTTGTACAAAACTGCCCTTCGACGGCTCCTTTTCAAAGTCCCATCCAAGTCAACTAAACTTCCATTGGGCAAAATGTCTCCATTCAAGAAAATTTGATTGTCGCTATCTCTCTTTAAGATGGTTGTGGTTTCCAACACTCCAACAGCAAGCACATGGTATGATTTCCGGAGGAATATTCACGAACTGTTCTTTCAATATCTATTTCAAGTAAACTGCAACTGCCCTCAAGGAACTACTCAAAGATCGTTTGAAGAGCAGCCATCTTTGTGGTAACTGCAAGTTTCATGCATAAATTGAGCGCATGCCCATTACTGTTGATACGTTGGGGAAAACTGAAAGAGACCAAACTGAAAATTTTTGCTTCCTTTTCTTAATGTGTTGTGTTGTCACCGAGTTTGTATAAGCTAATACAACCATTCTCTTCAATCTCGGTGAATAGTGGCTTTTAGAATTTTCACCTCCGTGCTTCGCATGTCGGTGAATATTCTGCCACTATTCACCTCGATTTCAAAGAATAAATGCTAACTGAAACTAGATTTTCATGTCATTGAAAAATATTTCGAGTTAGACTCGTCATAAAACTCAAAGTGCTTAAACCCAAAAGAGATTCAACGTAGTGATATTAGTTTTTCAAGAGAATATATTTTAGTAATCGGCGTTTGTTGAGCCTCATAAATTACAAAAAACAGCTTTACTGCTGACGTTATTTAGATTTTACAATTCTGATGACGTCACATAAGTAGTGTCTATAATCCTTTGGCGGAATTTGTTGATTTTGAACACAAAACTTTTGATTCGACGTTATCTTCGTCCCGTAATTACTTGTCAAATTTGCCAAAATAGCCACGCTCTCTGGAACCGACCGAGTTCAAGCGAAATAGTTACTGACACGTGTGCGTGATGTAACACAAATAAACAAGCTAAACAAATAGCCTATTTTCGATTGAGAAATGCTGTTTGAGATAATTTCCTTTTTCTTGTTCTAAGTAATTTTAAGAGAACTGCAAAACACAAGTGATGCTTGCCAGGGAATTAGGCTAAACATGTTCATAAATACGTTCTTATTTTCTTATGAAATGAAAGCATTGTTTACAATACACAGTCACTAGTAGTTCATTCATTCATTTAATTGTGCCATTTGATTGCACACAATACTTTAAAATAGTTAAGGATAACTAAGTAAATAATGACAAGGAAGCTCAAAAAAAACCCAGAAGGCTAAGAGCGAATGAGCTCCCTCTAAATAAAACTGAATTTACAAAGACAAAAGAAATTCCTTGAGCTTTTTACTAAATAACGAAATGCTTTCACAATCTTTGATGTTGTTACTTAGGGAGTTAAAAAACTTTGGTCCTTGAAAGCGAATCGAAAATTTTCTGAGTTAGTTCTACAAGGAAACATATAGAACAATTTGGAAGTCCTAGTATTGCAGGAATGAACATAAACTTGAAATAGTTAGGGAGCAAGTTTTTGGTGAAAAGAAACATAAGTTTTCCTGTGTGGTAGGGGGTAAATGTCATGGAATTTCAGTATTTGTAAATCTTCAAAAAGTGGACCAGAATGGGCGTCATACGAAGCTTTACTTGTTATTCTGACTAGTTTCTTCTGCAGTAAAAAAATACGTTTTAAGTGTGACTGATAGGTAGATCCAAATACCGAAACACAACACATGAGATACGGATATATCAAACTTTAATATATCGTGACCAATGCAGTGGACGGAAGGCAAAAACTTGCCCTATGTATTATTCCAATGGACTTGGAAATTTTTCTTGAAACGTTTAAAATATGAGGTTTCCATGATAATTTTTCATCAAGTATCACACCAAGAAACACTGTTTCGTTTGCGCGGGCAATGAGGTTATCATTGATTTTAACTTGTATATCAAGTGTTTGCCTCTTCTGCCGTGGTCTAAAAATTATGTAACTGGATTTTTTTTAGATTTATGGATAATTTGTTTGCTAGGAACCACTGAGTTAATTTGGCTAATTCATTTTCAATAGTTGAGATTGTCATATAGTATTTTCGCTACAGAAATACAGTTACTTGTTGGGTTTATACTCAAACAATTTTTTCCTCAATATCGGTGCCTAAGGAAAAACAGTCAACTCCACTTCGCAGGTTAGACTTCATAGGCTGCCTACTTCTTCTTGTAGAAGATAAATGGTTTTAAATCTATTTGTGAAGGCCCGGCGAGTGGACTCCACTTAACGACTTCTTTATATAAACAAGGTACTTCAGTAAGAGCTATAACTGATATATATCTTGTTTAAGATATGATCCACTTAGAAATATGCATTGAGTACATTGCTTGAGAACATTTTACAAAAACACATCTGCCGTTTCCATGTTTTTCTGGATGAACGCCTCCTCTTTCTGCATAATGTTAATAGGCTCTTTTTAATTATTTAAACGACTGCAGGGAGCAATAATTTTTTACTAAAATCTTCACAAACTTTACAAAAACATGCAAGTTTACTGTGAATGCTATTACGAATAGTGGGTAGACAAGGATAAAAATCTTCAACTAGATCGAAAGTTGACGTTTGCAGCAGAGTGTTCAGTTGGCAGCAGGTTTCTTGGAACATCCATTCAATTTCGAAATTTTTGGTAACATGGACTTGCATCATTTGAATTCATCACCTCTGTTTAGATATTTTTTAATAGATGCCGAAAGAATTTGAAGGAGCTCATTACAGAAGTGAACAATATTCATAAAACACCGGTTGTTTTAATAGCAACGGCGGATGTGACTTTTGGCAATATCTCCTCAAGCTATGTACTCATATCATGTTTCTTGTTCCAAAACAAAAAGATAATATCTGATCAAACAAAACACACTTTTTTATAAGAATCTTTTTTTTATAAGAACGTGAGACTGAATTATAAAAGCCCAAGATTTAGAACAAGCTAAGGACATAGGCGGGGCTACGGAAAAGAGCTGTAACGGCTAATAAATTTAATTATGCTACAGGGTTTGACTCCCAACTGCTAAACTGTGTGATTAGACTGCCTTGATCATTTCTCATATCCACAACCTGTCATTATTAGAAGTCTGTATCACCTGTAGAGAAACGAATTTGAATAAAAGATTTTGGTATAAGATTGCGAGTGGTTTCAAGAAAAAGGAGGAATTCTTGACAGCCTGTTTAACACCCCACCGCTCCTAGCCCTCTCAGGCTAAGTCAGATCAACTCTACGCCTCAATCAACATCAAGCCCTTTACTCCGTTGGCACAATACCAAGTTTAAAAATACCTGGGTTCGCTTGGTAGGAAGGTTGCCAAAGCTCCGATTTCATTATTGCAAAGGAGGAAAACCTATCCACATTACATTTTTAAAGATGTTATCAGATCTATCACCAGAAACCTACCACAAAGACTTCATTAATATCATACGTGGGGATATATACCAAAGAAGATTGCAAAAGTAGGTCTAAATTACCTGCAGACTAGGTTCAAATCTTACAAACGTTCTTTATATTGAGACAGCTGCCGGCCGTCGCGCATAATAAGGACGTCATGCAACTGAGACGCCAAGGTCAATATACGGACGGCTGTTGAAATTTTAACTTTTCTTTTTCCCTTTTATTGTTTTGTAGCCGAACGAAAATTGAAATGTTTCAACCCTTTTTTTCCGTGTTCTCTAGAAAACCACATCATTGGGCTTTTTAGTTTTGCTTTTAAAGAATACGACGGAACAGTGGCCAATTACAAGTTGTTGCAGTTCCCACTCGTGGTCAGCGTCTTCGGTAAGTAAGTCAATTGTCTTGTAACGTCCCAGTTGATGTTCATTATCTCTATTATAATACCCCTGTTCGGTCTGCGGTAGGGGCCGTAGGGGTGGGGAGTGGGGGTGCCGAACCAATTTCCCCGTTCGAGAACTTTCTTGGTATTTGAGTAATAGCTAACAAATGTGGCGACTTTTATTAAGATCTAGTATTGGAAAACTTTGCGTTTAGGGTATTACTTGTAAACATGCAATCCTGTTTTTTTAACCTGGTTTAGTAGTTTTGACTTTTTGAATATTGTTTCTGTTTATTAACGAAATCTTTCAAGTGCTAAGTACTACTCTCACGATCAGGTAAACAATGTTTTCTATAGTATAACTAACGCTGCGCGTAGCTTGTGACGTCATGGGTATTGCGCAATACTATTTTTGAAACCCAAGATGGCGGTCATGTACTATGAACTGTATCAAAATTAAAAGCATTTTCCTAGTCGATTTACAATATAAAATGTTGGAAGTAGAATCAAAGCGGTTTTAATGATATCAATAGCACTAAATACAAGGAATTTTGAGTAAACTTTTAATGTTACATACATACATACATATTTTATTTTCACCATTTCTTACTATTTACAGAAATTACTTTAATCTAATAATCGTAGACTTAAACATAATATTAAATAACAATATAGTAACAAATTACAATCAATTGAGGAAGAAATAAGTGTAATAATCTTGCAAAGGTGCAGCCATTAAC
>JAOBRG010346036.1:0-13977 GCA_027574985.1 Umimayanthus nakama | reverse complement strand
TGAGAAATTCGTTTTTCTCAGCCAACTTTACGTTAATTTCCGAAAAGTCGTTTTGGCCACTGGAGTACCCCTTTAAATCTTATCAGTCCAGCTCATATCAACCGTTTCACTTTGTTGTTAGAAGGCATATTAGTAGTTTTTACTGTTGATCGATATCCGTTTTGACCACTATTGATAGGTTTTCACCGTTAAGTGACATTACCGATGCGTGACATATCACGGGTTTCTTGACATATTGCCGTTGTCTGTGTGTTATGGTTTTGTAACGTGTTAAAGTTTCCTAATAGACCACCGTTGCTTGACCTATCTGCGTTGCGTCGCATATTACTGGTCACTGCTTACACTTCACTTTACTCCTCAGGTGTTAAGCGCCTCATCGTCGTCCGTTGGCTCGGCAAACCAACAAGGCGGCCAGGCCCTCAATGTTTCACAGGTGTTCCCCCGCCCTGCCTCCAGTCCGGGCAAACCCAAGTCATCCAAGCACAAGAGATCATCCTCGGATGGCCAAGTGAGTGTCAATAATGCTACTCTGTGGATCGGGGTGGGAGCACATTCAAGGTTGGGTACTCCAAACGTTAGAGTGGTGCTGGGAAGCTTCCAGATAAGAGGTTGGGACACTCCCACGTGGTAGGGTTTTCAGTAAAGCTCTACTCTCAAAAACGAAACATTACATTGGTTGCTGAAAAATTAAGTAACAACTAACTAACACTTTTGAAGATTATGCTATTGTATGTTTTTTAGCGGATGGTCAGTTAATGAAATACGGTTTAGGCTACTTATACCGTCGTTTTACCACTTGAAATCTTTCGCTTTAAGAGTAGAGGTCATCTCTAGCGTTCCCCTGATAGAAGGGTGGGGCTGTAAAGAACTCACAGTACTGGGGTAGTAGTCGGCGGATTCTTACATTAGTATGGGGGGGGGGTGGGAGAAGTCCTAATAGTAGGTGGGAGATATTCCTAATGGTATGGTGAGGGTGACGGGATGGTCTCAATCGTAGGATAGAGTTGGGAAAACTCTCAAAAAGTTGTCCTTGTCGTTATGTACCGCCCGTTAGGATGTGTATTTCGAGTGTATTTGTTGTTGAAAAACTTGTAGACAATATCGTTCTACTTAGTTTGCTGTGCAATACTTAAAATGTATCGAGTTTTGTAGTTAGTCTGAAAAACGGCATAAAATTAGTTTGCGAAATAAATATTTTAACAGCATTAACGCCTTTCTGTTCAGCTATTGGACAGCCAAGAAATTACTCGAAAGGTGTCTGATAGTGCCGTTGAGTTTACACCAGTGGAGAAGTTGAACAGTTCGAGTGAGACGTCCGACAATGTGACGAAAAAACGCGAGAAGTCGTTAGAGTAAGTGATCTGGTGAGCTATATAAACTACTCAGGTGGTGGAAAACGCAATAATTATATATTTATTTGACTATTTATTATGTTTATAATACTTAATAAATTATAAGTTACAATAATAAGATACATAAGCAAAAACGTCAGATACATCAGACTAGTAATTAGCGCTCTAAGGTTTTCTCAAGAATCCGACATAGGAGTAAGTTTACATTCAAGTTGTTAACCATTTTCCTCCCAGCAAAAATATCCATATCATACAGACCCGAACAAAAAAATGCTTGAAACAGGATCACAGCGCAATGAAGAGATTTGAGAAATGCTAACCTTCAACGAGTGGCCAGGTGGTAGAAAGCTGTTTTATACAGTTGACTGTATTATGATCAATAATCAATTTTAGTGTTGTTGGAACTGGTAGAAGTAGTAATGTATATGTTGTTAGTTTATTGATGAATATTATTGTTTTTGTTATGGTTTTCACTGCTATTATCATTATTAGTGTTGTTAATTTTGTTATTATACTATTATCATCATTATTATATATGTTATTACTTATTTTGTTTTTCTTATTATAATTATGTTCACCGTCATCGTCATCGAATATTTAATAACTGTCTTGTTAATTTTATGCTTTTGGTAGAGTCAAGATTCCTAAAAGAACTGCTTCTGCCTCTTCTGGGTGAGTAACTGCACACTAGTTTTGTTGATTTTTTATCCAAGTTTTAACCAGTTGAGCTCGTGTGGCTAAAAAAGTTCATTATTTTGATGGCTCTTATTGGTCTTGAGTTTCAGTGTTGTTCTTTATGAAGTTCAATGATTGCGCTGTTCTGGGCAGTCAAAGTAAAATGGCTGTTCTAATCTTTTGCCTTTAGCCTTACCAACCAGACTCTCTAGATAGTGCAAGTTGGTGCAAGTTTTTACCTACAAATCAGCTTCATTTGGCCACTGACTTGCGTTAATGTGCAACAAGCTGGTGTTGTAAGATCGAACAATAGCGAATATTGCATCGAGTTGCAATCAAATCTGAGCTTGCTTAAAGTCAATGCTGGACTTCACAGGTTCTTGCAAGTCAGTGTAAATGAGTGGAACTGGTGGCTAACAAAATGCAAGTTGCACGCAGGTTTAAAGCTTATAGGAAAGGCATCTCCGTTTGATCAGTGTATTGCGCTAAATCACACTGCCAGTCCAGTTTATCGTGTGGACCTGAAAACTAAATTGATAACAGGAAATTGTAAATAATAAAAAATCTGTTCGACACCTGTTTTATAACGTTGGTTCTCTTTTTTCATGTCACAGACCTCCCTCACCCCAGCCTCCTAGATCACCGAAAACCAGCACCGCCAGTAAAGCGCTGGAGAGACCATCTGATCATAGGCGGCCTGTGGGTAGAGCAAGATACAGCAGCCATGTGGGAAATAGAGTGCGCACTGGGTAAGACTGCTGGGCTACCTGTGGCAGTTTATATTTGGTTACATTTGGTAAAGCAGGTCGAACAGTAACAGCTAGAAGCGGCTTTCTGATCTGCAGTCCGAGCGGTCTCGACAAAAGACGTTATATTCAACTGTTACTTCTATAAACCAGCAACTCTTCTGTAAAGTACCCCGCTTTCCTCGATAATCGTAAAAGTCTTGAAGATTTTATTACAGGCCTGAAAAGTACTTGAAAAATTAATTTTCAGAAACAAAGTTATAAATTTCGAAACACTGTGCACGAGTTGCTAAAAAGGTTTCGGCTGCTGCTGTAGTCTTGCTTTCAATGAATCAGGGAACATATCACGTGATCTGTTTCCTAATTAATGAGAAAAATGAGAACGAGAAAAATTAATTAATGAAAACCCTAGAAAATGTTTGAATAACCTCTTGACTGTACCACTAAGATTGTTACCGTTCAAACTGTTAATTTAAAAAGATCTAAAGATGAAAGCTCCAACTGTCTGATGATAACAGAAAAATTAAAAAGACCTCAAGTCTCGGTCTCTGCACATGCTTTTGAGTATTCCAGAAAAGGACTTTGAAAGTCCTATAATTATCCTTGTGTTTTGTTTTAACTTGTAGGTCTTAGCACAATGTCTTTTCTGCCAAGGGTTTTAAGTTTTTGAACTCATAGTGTTTAAAACAATGGTTGCTTGCATCTGATTACAATACACAATATGTAAAAGTCTTATCGTGTGCCTGCAAGTGAAGAACTATACACAAAACTGAAGAGTGTTCGTGTATACTAACTATACAGCTGAAACTGAAAGTAAAGAGCAAAAAAAATCGTAACAGCATTACAACACTTTGTTCCTGGTATTTTTTGGTTGTTTGGACTTGGACTGCAATTTTCAAACTGTTTTAATTATCATTTGTCAATTATGTTTGTACGTAACACTAGATCTATTTACGTACGTGAGGTTTGCTCTAAACTTAGTGTTATTTTGTTTTGGTCCCAAACTCTGGAAATATTTAAAATCGTTTTGGTTCTCCTTATCCAAGACCTGGACGGACCAGTGAGGACAAAATCAAAATGGCGGAACTACAGGCTCGACAGAACCAGGTATTGTATTGCGCGGTTCTAGTCTTGGTTTAAATATAACGAACAAAATGAAAGCTTAGTTATACTTAAGTTTTGGTTGCATTTCAATCTTTTTTATGTCTAAGAGGTTTGACATTAGCTTATAGGTTACACATGTTCCGAAAAAGCGAATTACCATGGTAAATATCACCGCGTTGTCTTTCGTCTTGGCATTTCACACATACATCAGTTATTATGCTAAACGGCTCGGTAAATTCATAAAATTGGCACCAAATTACGTGTATCTGTCAAAATCTGTTACGCGATTGGTTATTCAAAGGCCCTGCTCACTAGCTCGGTACTTGTAACGGTAAATTCTATTGTTCATTTTGACGTTTCTATGGAAATATACCACGGCGAATTTTTACCCGGTAATGTTGGTCACACACAGTAGAGCAGCTTAACGCGGTAAAAGAGCCGCTTTACCCCGGTAACCTCACCTAATGTTAAGTATTCTTAGGAGTATCAAAGTGCTAGATCGTAGAGGTATTTTTTTTTCTAATCTAAGGCTATAAATTCTGTAAAATCGAGATCATTCGTCAGAGAAGCACAGAGTGTGTTATGTATAAGGAAAAAAGACCGGGGATTATCGTATTCCTGAAATAGTCCGGATTTGATGTGAGTGTTAACCCACGAGAAGTTGTCAAAATATTTCAGTAAGATAAAGTAAACTAAGTTACTGGCAGATGAAGTTTCTTTTTTTGTTGGTTTATATTTTTTAGGTTATTGCTGAACTCCGGCGTGAGTCCGCTGAAAAGCAAGAAATGTTGCGGGAAGAAATTGAAAGACTGAGAGTGGAAAAGGAAGAGGTGAGGTGTTTGTGGGCTACTACGGGCTCGTGTCGTTTCGTAATATTGGTTGCGTTCCCTTTGACCTTGCATGGTTGCGATTGTTATACAACAAGAAGCTATCAATAGTTTACACTCGGGTCACACAAATTAATTTTGTGCAAAATTTCTCTAGTCCTAAGCAAATTTGTTTACATTTTGAAATTCATCAGAGCGGAAACAGACTTTCTGCTGCCAAATGCACGCTAGAACTTCTACTGCAAGCTGGATCAAGATGGCTGAAAGGAAGAGAAAAAAAACTTAATTACTTCAAGAAGAAAAAAAAATTCGATATACGTCCACCGGGAATCGAACGCGGGCCAACTGATTCACAGTCCGACGTGCTAACCACTGTGCCATCGACGCATGAGATGGAAGCTTTACATATTTAATTGCGACACCGACAAAAACAAACAAAAAATAATAAGAGGCAGCGCCGAAACTTCAATTCGGCGCCGTCGGCCCGAGTAATAAATGTGATAGTAATGTTGTTGTTGAAGATGATAACAAAAATAAAATGTACTTATAATTTTAAAAAAAATCAGATAAGCAAGAAGCTCAGCAGGAATGATAATTGTGTTGATAATAACAACAAGAACCAATGTGGCAATGAAAGGAAATGGAACAAATAAGTATCTGGGTCGTCGTTTTTCCTTTCAACGTGCTCTTCCGAAAAAATTGGTTGAATGCCCCTACCGGGACTCGAACCAACGTCTCCTGGTCTGTAGTCAGGCGTGATAACCACTACACCACCGGGTCTCACCATGCAGGCAAGTCTCGGAGTATAGAGTTGTCATCGTGGATGATCCCTGGGACCCAATCTTTTCTTCATAGGAGTACGCATGTCTGCCTAGAAATCCTACTAGGATATTTAATAGAAACAAGAACCAAGGAAAAACGATGACCCAGATACTTATTTGTTGATAATAACAGTAATGAAAAATAGTTTGCTTATAAAGTGTTTAAAATTATAGGCTGAAAGTTTTTAAGTGTTCTTTTGAATTACTAAAACGTTTTCGACCGTGCAGCAATCGTCACTAGCGAGTGCTGGGACAATCCCAGCTCTACTGAAGATGTCCGCCGTTAACATTGAAAAATAAACCCTAGTAAAATGCTAACAATTTTTGGTAATGCACTCTTAATTATGACGATAGTTCTAGGTAATGCACTCTGAATTGAACCGCCATTTCTTGATTTTGAATATTCTGAACAGTCCTGGTCCCTGTATTTAATCACCAATATGGTTAGTGCATCCGGGTAATCATGCTTACATTTCTTTATAATGCACTTTCAATAATGTAGATACCACTTGTGATAGTGTTGTTGTTTTTTGATAATACAGTGAATTCATAAGGCCTGGAACGAGTACTCAGCAGCATGGAGTCGAGAAATTTTAGGACAGAACAAAAGGAATATATATTTTGTCCTGTCCTGAAACACCTCGACACCATGCTCCAGGCTTTATGAACCCGATGTATGCAACCCGAGAAATGCATTTAATTGTTCTGCAGAGCGAGAAGAGATTGCGGGAGTCGCACGAGGCACAACTGGACGCCGCGCAGCAACGGATTGATCAACACGAACAGGACTCCAAGGTTTGTTTGTTTGTTTATGTACTTGTTTATCATGAGATAACCGGAAGTCTAAAGTGAAACCATTAGGTGTGGCTTTAGATACTTAAGAATAGAACAATCTATTGCAAACAGGAAATACCAACTACTTGTAAATATTTTCACGCATCATGTGTCAAGTTTTCTCCCCTTCTTATTTTTTGTAATTAGTTTTTTTTAACCCTTAAACTGTATTTATACAAGCTTTTAATTCTATTCGCTTTTACTTAGTATTAATTCAGTTCTGTAAACCTCCCGCAGTATGAAATAAATACCAAAAAAGTTGAAGGAAAATCAGGCTTATGCTGGTTTTGGCTACCTCTCTGTTCTCTTATACTTGCAGATGACAATATTTCGAGATCGTTTTTGTTTTAAACTTTCAATATCCAACCGTTAAAAGAATTTTACTTTCTTTGCGGTTTTGTTTATGAATACTCTCTAGTTTAATTTACAAAGGTTCGTTTGAGGATACTTGGTCGGATCGAGGAAGCAATTTATTATGGGTGTGCTCAGATAGAATCATTCGATTGTGTAAGTAATTTTTGGGTTTGTATTTTGACAAGTTGAGAGAAGCAGAGTTAACAACATCATCAAAAAGAGACTGACTTGAAGTGATACTGCGGATAACTGGTGAATATTTAGTCTGCACAGTTGTGAGTGGAAGTTTTGAGCAGATCTTGTGTTAGAGTTATGAACTAAACTTTTTGTAATACACGAAGTATTAAACGTGAAAGGTAAAGCAGAAATTCGAACGAACTAAAATTATTACTGTCAGAAATACCAATTAAATTTGCATTATCATACTGTGTGACCTTTTTCTTAGGAAAGAGAAACGAGGTTAACAGAGGAAGTTCACGATCTGAAGTCAGAACTGTTAAAGGTAAATTGACTCAGGAAAATACATTTACATTGTGCCTCAGGAACCCGCTTTCAAAGTCAAAGAGCCCCAAACACGTGTGTTGCTAACTTCTCCTGAACTGTAGCTATAGTTTCTTTGCACACAGGCTGTGAGAATTTTGCTTTTCGTTTTAGACAGTTTTCTTTAAATAATCAACTGTTTTATTCTCATAAGAGTATATAAATAGTTTCACTGTGAAAACGAAGTGTGTTTGTGAAATTAAGACGAGGCAAGGGTGTTTCGTTTCTAGTGACTCTAGTGTTTTGTTTTAAGTTTATGCAGTACCGGTAGCATCGCTGTTGCATGATTATTTCTCACTGTTTAGCTCACGGTAGGCATTTCTAATGTTCTACAGAAGCATTAACGTCTTGGCAAAAGTTAAGCTTTAGCTTAATCCTAGATTTTGCTGATGAATACTGATGGACAGTTTAACACTAGCGGTTTCGATACGGGCTGTCCGTGGTGCCCCAAAGATGACCATTTGATTTATTGATTCATGGACTGATTGATGGACTGACTGACTGATTGATTGATGAATCGATTAAATAAGTAAGTGAGTGGTTGACCTCTATTGCTATCATTACAGCAATGCGGCAAACTTCAAGACAACTATAGCATCGTGTTGTCACTACAAGAACAGTTAGCGAGACTGCAGCAGGTTAGTTCACAACAAGACTTCATTGTATTGTGTTTGTATTCAAAGTCAATCTTCACTGTTTGCTTGTTGTTTTGTTCTGAATAATAAAAATGGTCTAGAGTTGTTTTGCGCTTTTGATCATCGTATTGTCAAAAAGCGCATAACTCGAAATTTATAAATTATTATTACTGTAGTTACTATTATACGTGTACATTAACAAATAATTTCATTAGGGTTTAGTTTAAAATATGTATTATATTTCGACAGTCTTCCTTCTGTCTTTTCTGATGTCGTATTTCTTTTCTGTTGTGTATTTTTTGTTGCTGGTTGTTCTTTTAAGATGTTCCAAATAAGCCGACAAAGCAAAAATAGAAAATTTTCTTTCCTTGCAGGAGCAACTGAGACAACAAGCAAAACAAAAGGTTTGTCCAATCCAAAGAATGTTTAATACTGATCTGGTAGCTATATATGTTTATAATTTATTATATGGCTAATTGATTTCGCGCGCTGTGATTGGTCAATTCCAATATGGACCGCTAGCTCTCGATCACATTTTCAAAGCCGAATAATCAACAAAGCCAAATAATTATAAACATCTTATTAGCCTCGTTTGTTCGGTTCGTATGGCAAGTTATAGATCCTCTTTTTTTCCTTCCTTGTTTTCATGGCCTTCGCGCTTCACGCTTGGGCCATAAAAGGAAGGAAAAAACTGGGTCTATAACTTGCCGTACGAACCGAGCAAACGAGGCTAATATGAGGTATACATATCGCAAAATGTTTTGAATTGGTTCCAAATGTTTTCGTTTGAAAACTATCATCAGGGAATGAAAGGAATCCTGTTTTTTCTTAGAATTGGAGAAAGAAAGTAGGGTGGCTCATTGTTTGTTTGTTTAGAATTGGCCTGTGTGCAAGAACCGGAAGAGCCTCGAAAATTTTTTTTTGCTCGTTAATATTTTTTTTGACCGTAATTGAGGTTGATTTCTTTGACTTTAGTA
The DNA here is from genome assembly GCA_027574985.1 of Umimayanthus nakama. NCBI lineage: Eukaryota > Metazoa > Cnidaria > Anthozoa > Zoantharia > Parazoanthidae > Umimayanthus > Umimayanthus nakama. Next base: position 5,112 of record JAOBRG010346036.1, on the reverse strand, counting down.
GATTCGGTGATATTTTTTCTTTACATCAAAACTTTGATTTGTTGGTTATCGGAATACAAATATACACTTTCTTCTTTCCGTTCTGATTGCACTTGAAAGTCTGAAGTTTTGTAGCTCGCCAAAATTGTTTTGGTAATGGCATGAAAACGTAGTCGCACATACGGAAAGCAAGTATTGACAGATATTTGTTATTAAACTTTATTTTGCGGCATGTGCGTGCGAGCTATGCCTTAACTGAACAACTATTCATAATAGGGCGTGAATACGTAACCATTTACAATTACCCTTACATGTTTTGAAAAGTTTTACTGCTGCTGTCATTTGAAAACAAAAAAGATACAGGAATACGGTGTATGTACGAGGTAACCCATAGTAGATACCGATTAACAGCAGGAAGAATGGGGTTTGGTGCGATATAGCGAGAGATTAAGATGTCCGAGTTCGAAATGACAATAAATCCTCGCCATTTAAATGTTAAATATCACAGTGTAAATTAACTGCAAATATATGAATACTGAATCCTGAATACTGTTTTCTTTACAGAAAAGTAGTTTTATGTTTGTCATATATTATTCCTTTAACGTAATTGTTATTCGTTTCCCGTTCTACAGCGACAAAATTCATCAATGCACGCACAAAGCGACAAAGTCAAGAGTTCAGTATGTAGCGTCATGTGACGTCACTCGCACTCTACTCGTAGGGACAAGAATCAAACGGCTTCGCCCCGAGGCGACTCTCTAAAGTCCTCCGGCAATCAAGGGCGTGTGTATGATGTGTATGGACAATAAGGACCTTTAGCAATCGTTGCAGCGACGGCGACGAAGACAGCACAAAACAAAAGGTTTATACAGTATTTGTACATGGGGATGTACAACATTTACCAACTTTTCACTGTCGAGCAAAAAATATAATGTCCAAAGTAAAACTTTCAGGATTCAGTGTAGAGAGCGTGAACGTCGCGAACCAATTGCCCTGTTGTAAGTTTGGCATTACAACTGTCGGCTGCAGTTCGTCCCGGCCATTTGCACTCTTTACCGCAAATTAACAACAAGAACGCCTGGAGGATACGCAATGAAAAAAGGACAGAGAACGACATCTTTTCAGCTGCCGTCGTCCAAGTCGTTGTCGTGTTGGCTGACAAAGGTCGTTGGTGAGAAGGATGTGGTATTGAAATGGGAATGGCGGAGAGTTACTGACAAAGTAAATAATGTGTTGTAAGGAAAACAAAGAGAGTCAGAAACGGTAGAAACGAGAAAATGTATATGCGACGGTGAGAAAAACAAACGGACACGTTCTTGTTGCCGTCTTTTCTTTTTAACTGACTTGTTGCTACGTCGCTGACTGAGTGGGTGTGAGAATATTGAAAGCTAACGACTATATTTTAAAACTATTTCATCCCTGAGAAATCGGACAAAAAGCGAAAACGTCCTCTATGGAAAAAATTTACCAGAAATTTGGCTATTGTAAATTTGCTAGAGAAGACATTCCAAAGCTTTCTATATCTGACCCAACAGACCGTCGTAAAAGAAGGTTAGGGACCGATGGCGCGATCTGTTTAAGGTGGCTTCACACAGTTGTGGCAGTTCCTGGTTGAAATTTCATTCAATTGGACATCAGGGTTTACACGGTCAAGAGAAGTCACAAAAATCTTGGAATTTAAAAGTACATTTTCCAGGACTGGAAAGTTTATCAACTTTAGGACAAATAGCCGATATCATGCATGGAAATTCATTTCATTTTTGGTCCAAATGTTTCGTGCTGTTTGTAAACGTGAAGCATTCTGCTAGCCATCAAGCAAAAACTAACCCCCAAAACGCTGGATTTGCAGTATTTCTTAGTCTTGGAAACCTTAAATTGGTCATTGAAAAGTCATTGAATTTTACTTGCCAATTTCTGTATGAGTCCAGGTTGTGTCAGACGAATCACAGCTGTGGAAACAAAACCTGGCAAGAGAGAAAAATTGACAAAAGTATTTGTATTGATTCTCGTGAAAATCAAATTCTTTTCCATGGCAATTAAGAAGTTCAATCACTATGTTTATTCAAAATCTGGTCATTAGAAATTGATAAACTTTTGCATTATTTCAGTTGAGATCACAACGGTTCACTAAAAGCAAAAACACTGCAATCTCCCCGAGGGGATCGGCAGTGCGCATGACTCAGAACTTAATTAAACGAACTTTCTTTCTGTAAGTAAAGAAGTTTCTGTCATTCACAATCACGCAACGTTTCATGCCATAAAGACGCAACAACCTCGGTTACGTGTGTACATTTCTATAAATAGAAATCTAATGCACATCTTTTTGCAAAACATCAAAACCGTGAATTGTTTTGGCTCTGTTCATGCTATTTGTTTTGCCATGCAAGCAAGTCGAATCACAAAGAACCCATTATCTATACACCAATCAGGAATCCGATTCTACGGAGCGACACGCAATGCATGTTTAGGCTGTGAGCCGAGAACAGTTAGCAACATGGTCCGCTATCCAACAAAGAGAGAAGTTTATTTATGGAGATCGCTGCAACAATCAATGCTGAGTTACAATTCGCCATATGCTTTGTTCGGGTTTTCCTTTTTACACAGTATGACGCCCGAGATATATGTTCAGACAAATGCACCTTTCAACATCTGAGTCTGTCTCTCACTTTTCTCGTCTCACCGGCCCCAGAATGCATTGCGGATCATCTAACGCTGCGAAACATTTGACATGTGTGCTGACTCACCTGGTAGCGTGTTTCAATTGTGCCAAATTTTGGCAATGATTAGAAAGAAAATGGTTAGGCAACTTGACGTGCAACTTGTTTGTTATTGGCTTATCAGTTGAGAGCACACTGGGATGAGATGTGAAACCATTCTGTAGTACAGATACTTGAACATATCACAACTGTGTCAAGTCACCGTAAGAGAATCGATGGTCTACAGTAGGTGCAGCATGTGTCATATAAATTCAATAGTTTTTGCTGTGGACGTAACTTCCGACTAAGCCAAAGGTTAAATGTTAATGAGAGTTTTTAAAGTGAACAACCTGCATTTTTCATTCAAATAGTAACACGTCTTCAAGATTTTGTAATCCATAGTGTAAATGATTGGAGTCCAAACGTCTTACTTCCTCGCAAGGAATGCTGACATAAAGGTGCTTTGTACTGAAAAAATACGTATAAAGATACGTGAACTGCTAAAACTGACAAATGTAATACGTTCAAGTGAGATTTTTGAAATTTTGTACATAACAATTGTTCCGCCTTTCAAAGGCATTAAGGTATATTTAAACATCTTTACGTGGAATTGTACATTAAAAATAATGTTAAACTGAGTCAGTACGTGAAAATACGTTGCCTTGGTTTTATATCTTGCATGAACGCGTCAGGGGAGGAGATAGGTTGATTTGAATCATTAGCTAGAGGCGAGCTATAATTGGCGTAAAATTGTACCCCCTCCCCCCTATCGACATAGCGAGAGAAAGAAAACACTTTTCGAAGAGAGATGCCACAACATAGTTCAGAACATAACCTTACGTTGATAATCTGTGGTAAGTAAGGTTTTATTACGTGGAAAATAGGGAGCCCCCCTTTTTTTTAAAGCGCAAAGGTATCGGTGTTTTTTTTCAAAACTTAATTGAGGTACTTCAATTTAGAAAATTTATAACTGAATTGCTTTCTACGTAAGAAACATAAAAGTATGTTGTAAGACTCGAGATCACCCGACCTAACTTGGTCTTGTATATCACACTGAGAAGAGAAAAGTATACTTTGTGTTTGCTCTTAAATGAAAATCCTCAAACTATTGGGTTTTTCTATTCGACATTCCGTACCAAACGCTCAACCATCACTGGTTTATAAGCTCTTTAAAATGTAAATGGGCTGTGCAACACTTAGTTTCTATATGATAGTTGAGGATTGTCGAATCGCTGAAAATACTCTCAGCGATCGTCAGTGATTGAAGCGATCACATGGGAACACTTTTCAGCCATCGTCGGCGATCATCAGCGATCATAACGCTTTAGTGATTCCAGCGATCGTGAGCAATCATGGAAACTTTAGAGACTTTAGAGACTAGCAATTGTTGTTTTCTTGGTTGTAGCTGAATTTTCTGACTCGTTCTCACTTAATATTGTGGAGTAGGCCTGTTCAGACACAGTTTTCGAGACTCCAATAAAACACAAAAATTAAGAAACGAATAAAGTTTGAGGGAAGTTTTAGTGCCAAAGTGTGTAACAAAACTAGCAACCATCATGACAATCGTTATGTACACATTACGAACATTTATACTACTCATATACTACAACCTACTGATCAGCAATTACTGATTTGCTTTTTATTTCGGAAACATAGTATAGGAGTGTACATTTTAATAAACAATTAAGGAGAACGCATTTATACCTTTAGTTTTGACCAATTGCAAAACCGTTACAGCCCTTTCCAATTGTAACCAGTCGCTGACTATTTGATGTGGTCTTTCTTATTTATGCGGGAACAAGGCAAGTAAGTTTACTTTTATCCATTTATGAAAAAATCGTTTGAACGCGCACCTTTTGTGAGGTCTTTTTGATCTGTGTGCGACTGTTTGCAATACTTGCGAATAAAATGCCCTCTGTTGCTAAATCAAGCCAAGAGCACAACGGTTTTGCGCATGATTTGCTGGGGCTGCTTGTGCGTAGAAAGGTTGAAGCTTAGTTCAGCAAAATTCAAGTTCTAGTGTAAAACAACCCATTATCAAAGAATACTATAGGACCTTAAGAACCTTAACAGGTGTGAGAAACATGTTGGGTCGGTTCAAGAGTCGGAGGCCAAACGAACTATCAGCGCTGCGTGCATGCGAACTTCTCATTTGTGTAAAGCCAATATCGCTCACTAGGCAAGGAGTACCGAACCACAGCTTACTGGGACAGCTTTTCTCTTTATTCATCTGCTTTACATGGTTCCTGCTCAGCTTCTAACTTTTAAGTTAAAAAGGACTAAGCTTTCCACGTGCAGTTTATATGGGCCCTTTCAAAATCTCAAGATATTTGCAAAATTGTTAAACATCTTTTTGAATGTCTATGGATGATGCCATGTGTAACAGTCGATACTACTAAGCTTTCGATCACAAAGTTGGTTTAAGAGGATTGAGGGT